>JBAMJV010010000.1:0-58921 GCA_037951105.1 Echinarachnius parma | reverse complement strand
GTTGGGGAGTGTTTGTTTTTATATTAGTTTAATTTTATGAGATGAAAGTTTATTTTGGGGTTGGTTGTTGAGATGTGGGATGTGTAGTTGATTGGATAGGAGTGTTGATTTTGAGTGTAATGAAGATTGTGAGGAGTGATTTTATTTTGGTTGGTGTGTGGGGTTGGTGGGGAGTGGGTATTTTTTGATTTGGTTTGATGGAGGATAGGTTGGTGATATGGTGTTATTGTTTGTTGTGGAGATTGTTTGATGGGTGGTAGTTTGTTGAATATTTAATGTGATTTATTAGGTGGGGGTGTTGAAGAATAGAGTTATGATTTGTGATTAGTGATAGGTGTTGATTGTTTGTTTAGGTTGAGGTATGAATGTGAGAGTGGTTGGTTTGGTGATAATAATTGTGTTGGGGATTGTGGGGAGGATGGTGAATTAGTGTGAATGGATGATTTATTTATTGAATTAGTTGTATTAGGTTAGTTTGGGATTAAGGGATTGGGGATATTAGGTGAGATGTGTTTATGTGATTTGGTTTTGTTTTGTTAGTAGGGATAATAATGGGGGGTATATAGTTTAGTTATTTGGATGTGTTATGTGTGTTATGTGGGAGTGTAGATGTGTGGAGAAATATGTTGGTTGAGATTGTTGAGTATTTATTGATTATAGTATGTGAGATTAATTTTATTTGGTGAGGATAAGTGTTGAGGAAGGGGTGGAGGGGGGAATATAATGTGATATTAGGAATTAGTATTGATATTAGTTTTAGTTGGTTGTTTTTTATGAGGATGAGAGAGAGATGTTGTGTAGTTGGGTATGGTGATATTTTGTTGATTAGTGTATGGTTATGGGTTGAAGTAGGGTAAGTATATGATAGGTTTATTGTGTGGGAGATTGTGTGATGGGTAGAGGAGATGAAGGTGAGGGGTATTGGGTAAAAAGGGAGTGTGGATTGTTTGAAATTTTGTAGTAGTATTTGGTGTAGTGTTTAGATAGTTTAGTATTGGGAGAAGTAGTTTGTGAAAGGGTGAAGTATAGAGTTTAAGTTTTAGTTTTATTTTGTTTATTTGTTTTGGGGAAGAGTAGATAGAGAAGTTTGAGAGGGAAAGTATGATGTTTGGTATTGGAGATTGGTTGGATGGGAGATGAATATTGATATAATTGATTTATTGGTATTATTTGTTTTAGTGGGATAGGATAAATATGTATGGGTGGTGGTTTTAGTGTAGTAGAATTTAGAGAATGGGGTGTTTGTGTGGATGAATGAAGTATGGGTTTTTGTTTGGATATAGGTAGGTTTGGAGAATTTAAAGTGTGGTATTTAGAGTGGATGTGGATGTGAAGAGTGGTTGTGGAGGAGGTTGTTACTTGTTACGGTTGTATAGTTGTAGTAAGGTAGGATTATGGGTTTGTGGTTATTGATTATAGGGGAGGATGAATTTGATGATATGATGAGTTTTGTAATAAGTGATGTGCATGCGTTAAGGTACTATTTTGGGGTGGGGGTGCATAAAGTGCTTTAAGAGGAAGAAGGGTTTTATATTGTAAGATTATATGGTTAGGTGATATTTTTTATGATAATATATGTATGTGTTTTAGTTGATGTAAATTGTTTTTGTATTGGTTTGTGGGTTAGTATGTTAGTTAATATGTTGGAGAATTCATGTCTTAGTTGTATATCATTGATTTGATTGAATGTTATTATTGTGGTTTATTTTTAGTGAGTTGATAGAGAAAATTTTGATAGATATATTGGTATGGAGTGGGTGATTGGGTAGTAAGTTTGATTGATAGTTTAATATCATGGGAATGGAGGATGACAATTCATTATATATACTATTTAGAGAATATTATGCATCTTTGCACGTATTCCTACAAATCAGTTGTGCACAGATTAATTGTCTAGTCCAAATGAGTGGCAAACAAAGTAACAATAAATATCTAACTATGATCAACTTAATGAATCTTAAACTACAGTCGTACAAGCACTTTTTAATAACAGGGACTAAACATCAAACCTGCAATGTTTTAAAACTAATTTTTGGGTTGCGTTTCAGCTTTTTGACAAATTAAAACTAAAAAATCCTACTAAACTGGTGCTGATAACGCTCTGAAGGTCATGAGTTCCGTCTAACCCCCACACCACGCCGTCTTCTACTATATCAAGTAGCAGATTCGGGCTCCGAATGGAATCAGGTTTTTATAATGGTCCGCTAGCTCAATGATTTCCACTCGGGGGAGGGGTCAGTTCAAATAGACCACCGTATTCAATTATATTATTAAAATATAAAATATCAACAAACAAATCCAAAAATAAAGTGCTTGGACACGATTCAAATTACGATGTCACTTGGCAAATGTTTATTAACGGATAAGAAGAATTACAAATCTCCTTCATCCAATCAGAATGATCAAAATGATACAACTTATATAATGTAAATATCAACAGTTGCAATAAATATAATTGCGAGGTATTCTTTAAAGATAAGGGGCAACTTATTACTTGCTTAATTAATTACTTAAATACGTTTACCAAGGATCTAAGGGGAAGGGGAGGGATAAGTTAGGGGAAATGAGGTTAGTAAATGGTGGCCACTTACGAACGCGAAAGTTATACGAGTTATATCGGTGTCGAGCTCGGGCGCGCTTCTAGATGGGTTGGACTTCGGGGCGGGCTGACTTCGGGGCGATCTGGACTTCGGGACGGGCTGGGCTTCGGGAACTTTGGACGGGCTGGAGCTGGAAGTTGTAGGGATCTCGGATCATTACGCTGGAACTTCGAGGAACGCCTTAGAGTTGAACACGGGTAAACAGCTTACATACGATCTGTTGGTCTTGAGCAATTATGGTTTGCTTTCCAAACAGTTCGCGTATTCAATTCAGTTTAACTCCAAACTCAGTCTCCAACAATATTCAAATCACAGTTCTCCTGTAAATTCAGCTTCAGTTTCTCCGAAATGTCCAATTCAAGTTTTAGTTAAACGATGTTAATTATTAATTTGATGAGGATGAGGGTGATGGGGTTCCAAGGGTGGGGGAAGAGCCAACTGCTCTAACTGTTACTTCTTACTAGTTACTCTCCTGTTCTTCTTCACGACTAACTCAACTAAGTTTGGGGACAGGGTTTTATACCTAATTACATATTCAAAACATATCTCGTAAGGGGGCGGGACTTATAAATCTGGACTATATCTTAGTACTATAACATATAACACTTAACTATAGTACATCCGTCTGATTGGATATTCATACCAAAGAGAGGGGAAACAATTATTCTCATTGGCTACTGACTAATACAAAAGCTTAACCCAACCAATTCTGTTCCCAGAAAGCCAAGTTCATATTGATAGACCGACTAATTCACACCTATTCTATTCAAGCTGTATGTCTTTTATATTCCTTAATCCAAAACCTCTTTTGTATTGAGTAATCCCAGGATCTCTATTCAAATCCAGTTCCCTTTAATGTGCACTAATCCCATAATCTCTATTCAAATCTAGTACTCTTTGATGTTCCCTACTCTCAAGTATACTATTCATAGTACACTGTAACTACAGCTTATAATATCTAAATCTCTTTCAACAAACTTACCCTAACTTGCAAACTTACAGGTAGCTATATTGTCTTATTCCAGTACAAGTTTTACAACTAACCATACTTCATTCATGTACAACCTAATCTAAAAGATCAAAGTAGATAGCTAGAGACAAGTAAATTAAGAAATAAAGGATGGAGAGAGATAATAGTGAGAGATTGGTAGTTGAATAAAAGTATAGAATTCTCAGAAAGCCAGAAATATACAAGACATGATACTACCATATATTACCTAAAGGGTCCTAACTCCGCTACCTTATTATATCCAAAAGGGCCTTAATTCTACATCGCTACATCGATATTATTATTATTATTAACATCATCATCACCATCATTATTATTATTGCTATTATTGTTATCAATATCATTATCATTATTATTAATATTATTACCATTATTTTTATTATCATTATTATTGGTATTATTATTATCTATTATATGAATACGGGTAGCTTCAACCCCCCGAATCGTGTCCCACTCGGGCGCGCTTCCAGGCGAGATTTGTGCTACTCCCCGACCGTCGGCATCGAAGGGTTTAAGTTTTGCGGAGGACGTAGAGGCATTCTCGAGTCGCCATCAACCCGTGGTCGTCGTCCAGATCGAAGAAAAGGGGAGGTCAGCAATGTCAGTTGCCTGTTTAGGACGCCAAGCATTGACTAACGATTTATCGCCGCAACTTTGTTTGACGAATATAAACCTAAGCTAATAAAGCAAGATATATTATTGAGAAACATTTTTAAAGTTTGCAAATTGCAATATTCCCCCGGTTTAGATAAATATAAATTGTATTATTACGCAAATGGTCGATATGATCTGTAGGTCTAACATTGACAACACAATATGTGTAATAGTAGCTAAGTTCAATAGTTTCTTCATCGTTGTTTTGCGTGTGTTGTTGCTATACGATAGCGTTATTTGCGAGCCCACGTGCGGTGTGTTTGTACATCGCTAAGCGAGCGAGGGATGCCCATGCATTGGCGTGTTTTGTACACAGTGCAAATTGCATTGCCGTGAATGGGGCGGGGTGGAAGAGGGTATAAAGCCCGAATATATTTCGTTTTACCACATCGAGTGCATTTCGTCAGTAGTTATCGGGGATGGGGTTATGCTTAGGCCTATAATATTCACCGAAAATCGTTCAGATCGGGAGGAAAGTATTTTTCCGCATTTCTAGAAAATTCACAAGGAAAAAAGGTTTAACCATCTCGCAAAAAAATAAAACAACAGAAACAAATCGTGCATGTGTTAGTATTTTTTGAATTGTCATGCATATAATTTCATCCTATTTGCATTAAAGGGACAGTCCCTATTTTACAAAACGTCTGAACAGTTTCCAGTTGACGGATGAGGATGAATGTAACACACACTAAAAAAATAAGATCGAACAGCCCTGTAATTTGGATTCTACGAATGAAAAACGAATGCGTCCTTCCATCAAACTATATATCGGTCAAGAAAAGAGACTGATTTAGCATAATATTACAATAATATTGTACTTATTCTTGTAAAGGTATTGTGAAGCCGACATTTGTAAAGGTATGTCACGGGAAAATATATCAAAAATTAAGAATACGTAATAACATGTAGTCAGTTTAAGCGAGGTTTGGTTATTTTGTACAGTATTCGGTCATGCCATTGTAATAATATATGCGCGGGTCACGTAGGGGTCACGCATAGCGTTGTGGTACTCCGTGGAATCCGTGTACGAACTTCCTCACTGGGTGAATATACATATTATATAGTGCACAATTAACCGTTGGACGATGGTTTATTAGTTTTAGCTCTATAACCATGATAACTCCACGAAAAAGAGATTTCAAGCCCTAATGTTTTCATGCATGATATTAAATGACATTTTCTTTCATATAAGACAATAATCTCGCAACTTTTGAAATTTAATGGCTTGCAAAAGAGGGGCTATCCCTTTAATATTGTGTATACATTTAATTAACAAATGATTAGGGTGTACCGGGGAACGGTACGGTTCCGGAGATAGGTCAGGTTTGAACAAAAGAGTGGGTTGCGATGGGTACGACGCCCGAGTCTTTTTTGTTTAACCATGTGGAGGACGTTTTATATATCTTGCAAATGTCGTTGAATCGATAAATTCGTGATCGGTTTTCTCTGACTAAAAACCCGCGGATTTCCGCGGGTGCCGCTAGTTATTATTATAATTATAATTATTATCATTATTATTATTATTTATCATTATTACTATTAGTCATTATTATGGTTATTAGTATTTACTAGCCTATTTATTCCCACTAGTAGTGGTGTATTCATAATCCAGATGAATTTTTTTTTAGCTAGTTAGTGCTGATTTGCGGGGTGCTTCGTCTGGAGGAGGGGGTGGTAATCTTGTAATTTTCGTGGGGGTAAACGTCTAGGGGACAGCTGTCCGGGGGGTTATTGTCTTGGGGTAGTTGTCTTTGGAGGTAATTGTCTTGGGGGTAATTCTACCTATCGCATATAAATGTAGAAACTTCAACGGCGGCGACGCAAATTTATTTTCGTAACAATTTGTTGACCTGTAAATGATTAAAACTAGAAGTTATTGTCATTTATGATATTTGTTTTGTATCGTAGCGATAAAGATGTTTTAACACTCTTGCCTGATTATTCAAACAATCTGCCGGAAGTGGGTTGTGACAGGTTAGAAAGATTTGCAACGGATAAGATTTGTAACTTTCACTTTTTTCAACCCAAAACCTCTGACCCAAAACGTTTGATTACAACGATGAAGACACGCACCTTCCGCTCTTGTGCACGATATGATTGTGGACTTCATCGATGGCGAACAGCGCTCCCCAATGACGGTCGCGGTGAATCACTAGCTTGGTTCCGTCATCCGGCTTCAAGCATCCTCCAAGTGGATGGATCACTTTCCCGCTATTGGCGTGCACGATGTATCCCCACTCACCGTCGATTCTCTCGAATTTCCAGTGCATGTTGTCATGCATATCGCTGTGCATGACTACCATGGTATTATTGCAAGGCTTAGGATTCTGGCCGTCTTCCAGGTGAACAAATCTGCCGCTCGATCGATGTTTGATAAGAAAATACTCGGCCATTGTGTCTCACTAGAATGCCAAATTGTAGGATATAAAAGAAAGAAAACAAATAGTCAGAAACGATGAAGTAATCCACGACAGTTGCTGTCGTCGTTTTTTCCCTAATCTAAATACAACAAAGCCTAGAAGAAATGATTTGGAAATAATTCGGTTTGGCCGTTAGTACCGTTTCACCGGAAGAGAACATCAGCAGCTGCATATGTTATTAGTTATTTGTAAGGCAGATACCATGTCACTTTGACTTTTTAATGAATGCTGATTCATGTAGCTGAAGGTTATCTACTAAGATTAACTGATATTAGATAGTATCGGGTCGGGTGACAGAAGATTCGTCTACGATTTGTATTTCACTGAGATCGTATAATATATTTTGTTTTATGGTTTTATGTTAACCGCTTTAAAATGGGACTACAGTACGTAATTTAACTGCTGGGTTTAATAACTGGTGGTTGGCTGATTACAGCGCCATAATTGAGAGTATTCAGTAAACACCATATTATCATAATTAGTGCATTTGAATATGGTGCGCGTACAATAATTGCTGTTATAGAATTGGAAATTTATCAATGAATTTACAGCGGTTATTTTGCACAGACACTATTGTACGCGCGCTAAAGTCGACAAAACAAATTTACATCTTACCTTAGGCAATCGTGTTGATTTTGATCTTCATGATGTCGGGAAGAGGTACAGACTACGATCTTCAATGCACGATGGATGAAAATGCTTGCTAACCCTATATAAAGGTTTAGCTCACTGGGTTTGGCTTATAGCCCATACATCGATAGAACATTTAGACACGTACGGTAAGGGAAAAGAGACCTTGGTCCCTTTCTTTCTCCTTTTATTAGTCTGATGGTTTACCTCCCACGACTCCCAGCAGTTGATCGAGGGTTGATACTTGGTTTGGTTTCCTGAGCATCCATCAGTTTCGTTTCCTATTATTGGAAAATAAAATGTCAACAACTATTTTGTGGAACAATCGAATAACACTTTTGCGCAAACTAGTGAAATTAGACAAAGTTTGTACACCTCTTCACGACATTTTTAACGAACTTTATATATCTAAATCTCAATATCAGAAAATAATATATGAATTGAATTTCCTGCGTTTTTTTCTTTACCTTTTCTATAGCATACAAACGGGCAAAAACCCTTTTGTTGTGCCATTGGCTTGGCATCGTACGCACTCGCAATGCAAATTCAAGCAGTAACGTGCTTGAATTAATAGTACCAACATTGATAAACTAACATGAAACTCGCTCTTAGTATGATAATTCCGCGATATCATGCATCATCGAGAAGAGTGTGACGTCATAAACAAGACACGGTGACCGTCTTTCGAGTCGCCGGTGAAAACAGGGGTGAACGCTTGCTCAAATCGGACGGTGAGCATGGTGGCCGATATTGACGCATGCACAGTGCATAAAAATGACGTCATGTCAACGCGTTCACTAGTCAACGTTTTAAAACGAAATCAGCCTATTACAGTCAACTTAAAGGGATGCCTGTAAGTGTCTAACTCCACGACAATTACTTGGAGCTTCCTCGTTTCTCTTCTACCGTGTTGTTTAGCTTATGGTAAGAGAATAATACAATAGGGTTGGATTGTTTCAAATGCCCCTTAAGTATGACGATATCTATCATTCAGCTCAAGAGCGTTAATGAACGGTCATAAACCTCATAAACGTCATACAGTAACTCGTTGTAAACTCGTTGACTCGTTGACGAATATTTTCACTTTTTAAACCAGGAAAGCAGTGTTTTTTTTCAATGAAACTCGGACATGTAATCTTACAATGATTTTGGTACAGGATTGAAGTCTCAAATGTCATTTTGGGCAATATCTTACACTTTACAGGTGCACCTTTAACCAACGTTCCTAGAACAGAAGCCTGTGATATCATCAATGCGAGACACCACAACCCTGCCACCAAAGCAAATCCACGTTCTGCTTATCGTCTCATGCGTGCCTCACTGACAACTCGTTCGAGTGGAGAGATGTATTCTACAAGCAACTTGAGCGAGTAGCCATGGGATCCCTGCTATAACCGATCGTAGCAAACATATTCATGGATCAATCGAAACATCAGCACTACAACAAGCACCAAAGCAACCCAATGTATTACTGAGATACATAATGTACGGCTCATCATATGGCAACACTGCAGACAAATAATATTTC
Organism: Echinarachnius parma; assembly: GCA_037951105.1. Taxonomy (NCBI): domain Eukaryota; kingdom Metazoa; phylum Echinodermata; class Echinoidea; order Clypeasteroida; family Echinarachniidae; genus Echinarachnius; species Echinarachnius parma. Next base: position 50,080 of record JBAMJV010010000.1, on the reverse strand, counting down.
CCCTCTCACATATTCCACTGTTATTTTGACATCTTATATTTTTCCACTAACACTTTGACCTCTGACATTGTTTACCCTGACGTTCTTACACGGAGCCAAATCAAACCAATCTATGACTCAGAAACATGCATTCATAATGCACGTGACAACACGGCAAACAACCCACTCTATGACTCAGAAACATGCATTCATAATGCACGTGACAACACGGCAAGCAATCCAATCTATGACTCAGAAACATGCATTCATAATGCACGTGACAACACGGCAAGCAACCCACTCTATGACTCAGAAACATGCATTCATAATGCACGTGACAACACGGCAAGCAACCCACTCTATGACTCAGAAACATGCATTCATAATGCACGTGACAACACGGCAAGCAATCCAATCTATGACTCAGAAACATGCATTCATAATGCACGTGACAACACGGCAAGCAACCCACTCTATGACTCAGAAACATGCATTCATAATGCACGTGACAACACGGCAAGCAATCCAATCTATGACTCAGAAACATGCATTCATAATGCACGTGACAACACGGCAAGCAACCCAATCTATGACTCAGACACATGCATTCGTCTTGTGGCAACACCGTAAGCAGCAACTATACAACTTCTCCCAGCATCTCACCTATCAACACTACCTTCTACAGCATCAGATCACCATGGAAACAGAAGAGCAAGGCTCACTAGCATTCCTCAATGCTCGCATCACCAAGACAACAGACGTTCATCTAGCACACCAAGTGTACATGGCACTACGAGCAATAAACACAACATAACATTTACTTACACTACCAAAAATTGTACAACCCATCAATTTACAATCAGTGTTCAGACTTTCTAAGGGGCATACGATATCAGCGACGAGATTACAGGCACTTTCGCTTTCTCTAAAACTCAAGAATTGCACACATATCACAAGAGTCGCTAACAGGACAGCAAGATCAGATCCGAGTCTCCAAGACCCCAACTATTTTTCTTTTTCTTTTACCTCTTACGAGGGACTTTATTTCAGAAAACAATATTTACATAGTTATACAATTAATAAAATGATAAACTAAAAGTGTTCATATAGTAATTGGCATATTCCGTTTACATTTCTTAATTTGTTTTGAAGGTAAGAACAATTAAAAAGTTTTGTATAACCTCTTTCAATAATATATTGGTTTTAAAATATAGGTTTGCCTTATTATTCACAAATTCAATATAATTTCTATAAATGACAAACTCAGTAATATTAAAAATAAAATTAATACACCAATTTTCATTTGCAAAATTTTGCACACCTATTATAAGAACTTTTTCATCAATACAAACTATTATTTTATACATATGAAAAATTATATTTTCTATTATTTTCCAAAGGATTTGTATCGCTTTACAACGTAATAACATGGTCAATGTTGTGTTAACACAATTACAAACATCACATTTATTTTCATTCAATATTTTCCATTTAAATAAATTTTCTTTCGAAGGTAATATTCTATGAAGGAGTCTAAAATTAAATTGCTTAATTGTATTAACCGATATTTGTTTCAATTTAAATAATAAAACATCATTCCATATAAAATCTTCTGCTAATGCAAAGTAGGCTTGCCAATAAATACAAAATAGTGGCTTTGTTCGTTTCATTTTAATAAGAATAGACTAAAAATGTCTTGCTTTCATAGTATTTGTATCAATCAAATTTCCTGCTGATATTTCAAACAAACTCTCATTATTATTATTTTGCGGTGCTCTATCTTGTAGTTTATCTAACCAACATTTCGGAAAAGACTTTTTCAATTTAACAAAATTGAAATTATACAATAAATTACTTGCTATATTGTCTGGAAAAATATCTTTTAATTCACACCATTGACCATTTCTAATTACATCTTTTACTTTAATGATGCCTAAATTAATCCATGTTTGAAAATATAACATATCATTCTTACATTTTATATTACTATTATACCACAACACTTGGTTTTCTATTTCCGTTACATGTAGCAAATCAATAAATCGTAATTTACTCCATATACAAACGAAATCAAAATAAAACGCGGGTAGCTTAAATTTATTTGCAAGTAAAACAATGTCTTTTGTATTACAATTATATTTTAATAACAATGGGAAAACCCCAATCTTACTTGTCCAATAAGAAAACAATATCTTCCATGCTCCATCCTTATCGCTCAAAAATTTTGATATCCACGATAAACGTAAAGAATTTAATTTCAAATCCATATCCACCATATTCAAACCCCCTGCTATTTCCTCATTTATAATAACACTTCTTTTAACTGTATCTATCTTAGAGTTCCATAAAAAGGAAAATATCAACCCATTCAATTCCTTTAAAATGTAATTTGGAACTGGTACAGCCGTCGAAATATATGTGAGGCTATTAGTAATTTTATTAATGTTACTTTCCCAAAATATGTTAATCTTCTTTTTTTCCATAAATTAAAAATATTTGTTATCCAAGACCCCAACTATAGTCTCACGTCCATAACAATAGTAATATATATATTTCAGGTGGGGAGGGGGGGGGGGGGGGGGGTGGCCTGTATTATTATCCCCCCCCCCTATTTGGAGTTCAAAAATATATAATAACATTAAAATAAAGAAGCATTGCCCCCTCTCATTCATAATCAGATAATGTGAAAGTTGATACTATATAGTCTTCTTTAAACCACATTTGATAGTGCTAAACTGCCCAAATACGCTCCCTGCTGGAACCCCCATTAAGGTTATTTGACCCAGTCCTGGCCCTGTAATCATTAAATAGTTTTATTCAGGACTTCTCTCTATGCCCACTAAAATTGAGCTATAGAATAGTTAACTGTATTTCCTATTTACATAGATAACATCTTTATTTCTGGATATTACTAATCCCAAAGCTTCCGGGGGCTCCGCCCCCTGGGCCCCCAATAAGCTTCCCAAAATGGGTATCCCAAGGACAAAGCCCTCCTCATAACATGATGCTTGCAATTTGCACTTAATAATCTTCCAATTTCTAATAGCCCGGTCACATATCAACGGATTGCGCAAACGGATGTCAAACGGAGAGCTAAATTTTCCATCCGTTCTATACGTTTCTTGTCCGTTCCTTGTCCGGACGATGTACGTTGTTCTATGTTTTGTACATGAAGCAATGGAGACGACTTTTATCACCGGATAATTTAATTTCGCAAAGTGTATATTCGTTAGGCATACGTTTCTGATATCCGTTGATATCTGACCGGGCCATTAACAGCTAAATCCAAAAGCTAACTACCTGTACAATTACTTACCTCTATATTTAGTTATTTACATATAGACAACATCTCTATTTCTGGATATTACAAATCCCAAAGCTTCCGGGGGCTCCGCCTCCTGGACCCCCTATAAGCTTCCCAATGTGTGTCCTTTGACTGATTCTATATTCCGGATTCCATCAGGATATTTGCAGTATCTATCAGGCTAAAGTTCATCCATATACTTGGAAAAAGCCCTCCTCATCACATGATGCTTATAATGTGCACTTAATAATCGTCCAATTTCTAAACAGCCAAATCCAAAAGCTTTTGGGGTTCCCTATCCGCCCCCCTTCCACCCTCCCCCTCAGTCATAAAAACCCGGGCACGCTGCTGGGTTGTCGATTCGCTCCCTTGCCAAAGATGGTCAAAATGACGTATCATCCCCCCAATGGCGAGAAGAAATCGACGCCTATGAAACACGGTCTATATAGAGTGCGTTGTGTAAATTTGCACTTTTCTAAATTGTACCAACGAGGTATTAAAATAACGGTTGACAATCTCTCTATTTAATCATTATTTCAACCAAACATCAAATGCACATTTTCAAAAATAAAAATGGTTTAAACCAATTAATTTTTAGAAAGCGACCTCTTGTGTTGTCACTCACAGCTATTTTAAGATGATAACAGGCTTCATACTTAGTCGTTTGTACTTTTCTATACCTTTCGAGCATGAGTTACAACCATTAAGTTGTAATGTTATGTTGCAGGTTTTGGTTACTAAAATTTAGTTTGACAAAAACTGCACCATCCCTTTAACATCTCAAAGACAAAATGGACGGGGATTGGCAAGAATGAATTGAATTGAAGTTTATTATGTCATGCTCATTACATAGAAAATTGTTTTCCTATGGTTACATATACAATGAATTGACATATCAAAATACAATTAAATCACATTCATAAACAATATTATTTGACATCCATAGCATTTCAATACACTCTTAAAAATGCGGGGTCAAAAATAACCCCAAACGTGGTTACAAATGACCCCGCATGCGGGATCAACTATGCACAAACCCCGTGCGGGGTCACATCGACCCCGCCGTGCGTGGTCACCCAAAGTAACCACGTAGCGTGGTTACATTTTCGACCCCGAATGTGGTCAAAATATAACCCCGCATAACTTTTAACCCCGCGAATTTTAACCCCGCATTTTTGAACCCGCATAGCTTGCGGGGTCATTTTGTTATAACCCCGTCGAACTTGGTCATTCATTCCGACCAAGCAACGTGGTCATTTCTTAGGGCAGTCCAAACATCACAACATGGTTCAAAGTTCAAAGGCAGAGTGAATATTTCTGTTTTTTGTTTATGACAATTATGTCTATTAATTTAGAAAAGTAATCATCAGTATTATTCTCCTCTTACATTTATTTTAATGTCGTTTAAGATTGCGTGTATATTCCTTGATTTTGCAGCTTTGATTCTACGCTAGAGGTCTGTATGAGATATGAACTTTGTATGTGTACAGTGCATGTAATGATGTAGGCTAGTATGATTCTAGGAAGGTCTAGGTCTAGCCTAGCCTACATCATTACATGCACTGTACACATACAAAGTTAATATCTCATAAGCATACTAACCTATTAACCGTACCCAGGCGCCGTGCGTGCGAAGCGGCGCTGATTACAGTTAATCTCATACAGATCTCTAGCGTAGAATCAAAGCTGCAAAATCAAGGAATATACACGCAATCTTAAACGACATTAAAAGAAATGTAAGAGGAGAACAATACTGATGATTACTTTCCTAAATAGACATAAACAAAAAACGGAAAGATTCACTCTACCTTAGAACTTCTGGATATGTTCTCCCACATGTCGGTAAACGACTCCATGATTCGACTCCCGAAGATTGTACCAATACCAACACCGTACGCGTACCGTACGCGTGTACGCGTACGTACGTGTACCAGAGCCATAGCTTAACGAACTAAACAACCACAAAACGTGGTCAAATCATATTGACCAGTTTTTGCGTGGTCGCATTGACCCCGTTTGTTCTGGTTAATTAGGAAATGGACGAAGGCTTAACGAACTAAACAACCACGAAACGTGGTCAAATAATAATGACCACGCAAAATCCGACCCCGCATTTTTAATAGTGTATGGTGTACATTAAATCAAACTACCATCTAACAATTACATATTTTGTATAATTATTTTCATATAAATAAACCAAAAAATCAATTTCTTCATGTGCTCCCTTTTAAACAGAATAATCTCCCGTTACCAATGAAATATTATGGATAAATTGCATCCAAAAAGTTTAACTATAGAGTATTCAACAACATCAACTTATTGCGTATTATCATTTTATATTTACCAACTAGACAGGTTTTATAATTCAGAGTAAAAACTTTAACATTAGATCATTATATATCAATTCTCAACATTTCAAACAAATATTTTATTACTAATAAATACATGTACATACAAAACAAATCCTATCGTTAAATTCTTCAGCTTTATCCAATCAACAAAGTCGTGCATGTATATACTTTAAATATTAATAACTATCAATACAAATATAAAACTAGTCCTCATATTTATCATACATGATTGTATGCAATTTAAATGATATCGTACAGTATATATATATATATTGCATCAAATGCGGGAACATACAAAATAAAACAACAACTATAGTACCCGAGCCACGAAGCGGTGAAGTCCGAGCCGCGTAGCTGCGAGTGGGTGGTGTCCCCCCTCTCGGCGATTTTTGTTTTGCTATTTTGAACCCCCGTAAGTGATGTTTTGTTTTCACTGATGGGCAATTCCACGCCAAATGAGCCAAAAGTGGAAAAATCCAATGAGGATTATTTCTGATCTTGTTTATTTTTTCTGGATTATTTTTCATAAATCATGATCACATAATGATATCTTTCAGTTTACATGATTAAAACAATATTGGGCGTCTCTTGATAGGAGAAACAGACCTACACATGGGACTACACAGTGCCTATTTCTAGATTTTCTTAATTTGTTGCATTCCTTTCTAGTATTTTTCTGTACCAAATTGGATGATTAAATATCACATTATGTATTCAGATTCAAAATTCAGTCTTTTGAGAGCCCAAAAGTATATTTTTAATGAATAAAAAACTCTGTCCTTCCGTTACCGAACAGTGAAGCAATTAACTTTTTGTAATTAATATACCAATAGACATATTTTTTCAAATAAGTGTTGTAATACTCTTAGAACATTAGGGAATGGACTATGAGCCAATATAACATGATAGTCCTCTTAACTTCACAGAGATTGGATCATAACTAAAGGACTTGAAAATCCATGTCCATTTTGCCGTCCTTCCGTTACCAGCCTCATTAGTGTCCATATCTAATGAACGTAATGTAAACAAAAATATTTAAAAAAATAGGAAATCAAAGGTGTCCCACCATAGTCTCAGAAATGTAATTTACAATGATAAATCATAAGCAGGATTCTATAATTATTTGATTTAATTTAAAAAATTGCGTCTGAATGTCCTTCCGTTATCGTGGAATTGCCCTGATACATTTTCACTTGGCAGCGGCCAAAGGGGGGGGGGGGGGGGGGGGTTAAGCCCCCTAACCCCCCCCCCCCCCCCCCCTGGATCCGCCACTGTTATTAGTGGTGCTGGTCTTTTGCTCGAATGATTTGATTTCATTTGGTTTTGATTTTTGTCCAAACTCGATCATGGAAATTCTTTTTTCACAGCACCTGAAGAGGAAAAAGAGGTCTTCGAAACCCGAAAATGATTGTTGATGGTTGATGCTCGGTGCACGATTAGTTTTCCTGGCCGAATCTGATTGGGATCTGATTCAGTGGTCCAGAATATACGGGCCGGATTATATCGTGATCCGGGGCTCGCCGGATTATGGTCAAGCTGACTAATCCGGGTACCGTACGCTACGGTATATATCCGGCTTAGCCGGCAAATGTGCGCGCGCTTTTCAATGTTTTCCCGCAACATGGACGATTGTGGAAGTCTATTTATTTTGTTGATTACACTTACAAATACAATGTTCCAAAATGCAACAACACATCATGATGAAGAAACATTCTCAAAGTAGTGGTACCTTCGAATTCGCAACACCTGCGAGACCAGTGCCAACGTTCCTCCAAGAACCGTCGTTCTCTCAAAAAAGGGTAAGAATCACCGTAAGATTATGTTTGTTTTCGCAGTAAACGTTTCTCGCAGCGCCGGCTGGCAGCAGCTGAGCGAGGCCCTGCTTGACTGCTTACCCGGCGGTGTCGGCCGGCGAAGCAGACCAGTCCCGTCCCGCTCGCCGTGCCAGGACTGCGCCTCACTCTGTCAGTTTCAGTGTGGCAAATTTGATTTTACTCTGCCGTGATAGCTCGATAGGAAAACGCACGGCTTTCTTAACGCACTTTCCTTCTTAGTGCGAGGACTAGGCTATATAGTCTATGATGTTGCTCTTATGGTATTTGTTTATTGTTTTGTTCTTGTTTGTTTTGTGTAATTGTGGAGTATTCAGTATTGACTATCGAATGTAAACCTTTTTTAGCCTGCCTTGACCTTTGTTGTGTGGCCCTGCCATGATTCGGGCAAGTAAAATTCTAAAAAGTAAAAAAAAAAGATTTTTCAAATTTGAGAATTGAGTGGCCCGAAACGTAAATGTGGTGGCCACAAACATAGTTAAACATAACAAATTCTATTAAATTTGTCATCTATCAATTATCATGTCTCTGTCTAAGACTCTAATCTCTATGTCAGCTAGTTTTTAATGCGAGTAACTCGGCAGTAGTTAAAATGATTGCAGGTGATTTTGATGCGCTTCTTACCCATCCCCATTACATGTGGTTGTGGGTACCTATAGGCTATACACTATACAGCACCAGCAGGGCCACCTATACCGTTTGTGTTAGGCATACAGAATCACATTGCCGTAGTGCGTTATTTTTTTTGCTCGGCAGGGAAATTGATTGTGCGAGTGGTGTCGTCGAATTCACTTTGCCCCAGTTGACGATGAGTTGTTAATGGTTACGACCGGACGCTAGCGGTATAGTCTATAGAACAATGGTACCACGTAGTATTTTACAGATAAGTACAGGTATGCTATACAGGTACCCACATTCCAAATCTACATCAAAATAGGTGCCACCATTTCCTTCCTTTTGTCTCTGGGGCAAATGAAGTGCCCATATAGTACTTCTTTAATGTATAATAAAGCACCTAAAGTGTCGTTGTTGATACTTACCTACTTTTGTTGCTATGAATCAGCCAACATTTCACGTTCATTTGCTATATATATCGCGTTCGAGCTGATCATCGTACACATGCTTGCGACGAAGTACCGTGAAAAGTATGTTGCTGAAATGACCTTTTGTTAGGTAGTCTTCGTCCAGCCAGGAATTGATACATTGTTAAACTCTCTTTTTCAACTTCCATTTTTACATCTTTTTTTAAAAATAAAATCAATTATTCTCCACTGTTAAACAATTGTTGTCCTAAAATTAATTATTTGCAGTGATTCAAATGAGAAATTATTGAGTTTTTATCAATCCTATGAAAAAACACCTTTTTCATAGGATTTGTACATAAATCACAAAATTATGCAATTTCCACTTTGACTTCCACTTCAAAAAGGTCATACTGTGCCTTTGTTAGGGTACAGTTGTTTGTCATGAATTTGGTCTCAAAAGTTGCGCAACACTTGAAAGAAAAAACTTTTAAAGTGGCAGTCAAATATCCTCGCGTGTTACGGAATGATCGTAAATAAGCCAATAGGCCAAAACAAGATTTTCAAAAACCCATTGCTTTACTGTATAGATTGTCCCATGCGTTACAAAATGTCCCAAGCGTTACAAAATATAATTATTGATTTATGCTAAATAGGTAAATATGATAACTTTTTGTTCCTATGTTATGGATGTCCCCCAAGGTAAATTAGAACTTTGTAGAGTTTCAGAAAAATAAACCTTTCGATTAACGATTAATCAAAACAATAAGATGTAAAAATGTAACGTGTGGGACATGCTAATTTTGGAATGCATCTAATTTGCATATTGAATGAGATAATAAGCTGAAAATCATAATCCAACTTCCTTCTAGTAATGACATCAGGTCAAGCCAGTAACAAGTATGCATTTCAAATATGATTTAATTTGTCTTTAATTCAGATGTCCCTCGCGTTACGATGATTTACATATTATGCAAATATATTTTATTATTACTACTTATTGGAGACAAGTTTTTAATTTTTGTTTTCAAATTATTAAATTTCAATATCTCAGCTTTAAAATGACATCAAGATTTACTCAATTGGGTGAAGATGAAAATTCACTCCCTTGTGAACAAATACCTTGGACTTGCCATTGTACAAACTTTGCGCTGGCTACGTATTTGTAGGGAACGCCATTTGCACATGTAAAGTGATGCACGATCGACATGTAGACGGACCATCGAAAATTCCCACTAGCATGAATGGGATCACCAGGGCCAACATGATGCCAGATTTTCACAAGTGATTCAAGCAAGATCTGCAAAGTTAGGTACAAGAAAAGAAAAAACATGTGTTGTTCATTTTTGTATGGTGGATAAACCACCATAATTTTCAAAACAGAAAGTGAAGCCAATTCTGTTTGCGGCAGTGTTTATGTGTCCCATTTTTTATTTATTTATTTATTACGGTATATAAAAAACTGAACAAAAAGTCCATGGACTAAAACAGTTCAGTTTACATGAATGATTACATACATAATTAAAATACACATTATACAAAATCATAAGTTACAACAAACAAAAACTAATGGACTAATAAGTATAAAGATAAGATTATTGCGTTAACAAACAATTATACTAATTAATAGAAAAACAAGTTGCATACAGGTCATATATTATATTACATTATCATATCAAGTTATTACAAGTTTTGATTGATTGTGTGAATCATAGATGGTATAGCGGACATTTTGTATCGTTGTGTTCGAGTTTGAGGTACATTCAAGTGATTAGAGTTCCGAAGAGCTCTACCAGAAGTGTTCTGCCGAGTATCAGGCAAGAAGTGGCGATGGCGTTGGGAATCGAGCAGGGATTTGGCAAATCTAGTAATGATCGTGCTCCGTCTGTCGGCAAGAGTATCAACTTGGAATGTTGCGCAGAGTTGATCATATGGCAGCAAATCTGGGTAGGCGATCATGCGAAGAGCCCTCTTCTGAACGCGTTCCAAGCATATCTCCTGGTCTTGTGTGATGCTGGAGGCCCAGACTGGCGCACCATATTCAAGCATGGGAAGTATGTACATCTTGTACACTGTGACGAGGTCCGGTTTAGGTACACCATTTCGTTTCAGCTTTGTGAGGATGTACAGTCGTCTTGAGGCATTCGTGATAAGACGACCAACATGTTCATCCCAACGAAGATCGTTCTGTATGATGACGCCCAGAAGTTTCATGGAGGAAACCACTTCTAACTGGACTTCACTGATTGTTAGTTGCAGAGGGGGTGGTGGATTACGGAGGAAGGTGAACTGCATTGTTGTGCATTTAGCTGGATTTGGCTTCATATCGTTATCACCACACCAATCCATATTGCCTATATGCTGTCACATTGAACCGTGTACAACTTTTTTTTTTTTTTTTACATCTTTTTGCATGATCGGAAAGCGCCACAAATGTACCAAACATGGCATAATCAGATAGATCACATCATGATAATCATTTATTAGACCCTTGAGCAGTGAAAACGATGTAAAAAAAAAAAAGAGCCCCCGTGAGCCCCAAAATAGCCCTCGTGAATAATTTCACAAGGGCGTTTTTTTCCCTCAAAATTTTCAAAATCGCCCTCGTGAAAAAAAAAGTATTTTTTTGGTTGCTTCTTACCACCCCACTTGGGTCCCGGTGCACATAGAAACCTGTGTATAGCAACGATAACGTCATAACATTAGTGCTTGAGCGACCAAGGCATCAACTCGGTCACTTCTTATCTCTCAAGACTTCAATTCTGAGCAAGTCAATACATAAAACAAATTTGTAAAATGACAATGAACTTCAGACCACATCGTAAATGGTCCATTCAGGTGGACCATTTACACGCAATATACGCTAATACGCTGGCGATGAGCATAACGGCCATTCGTACACTGTACCGTTCAACAGTTGAACGATATGTTTTAGGACGCATCGGTAAGGAAAACAAATGGGAAATAATCATTTTTTTCTACATTTTGCAGTCTTCAAAACAACAGAGTCAGTAATGAATTGTGGATCACATAAACAACATTTTTTTTTGCATTCGCTGGTAAATGGAGGGAGAAATCAGCCGACAAAAATGTTTTTGCATTGGATAGTGCAGCAGGCGGAAGAGGTTGATCTCCACACAACACTATTGTAATGTACCTATGTGTGCTTCAGACAGACACTTAATTACCGATTTATCCTTCATTCTTTATCCTGTGCCTTTACTTACTTACTTTGGTTTACTTCCCCCTTCTCTTTTTCCTCCTTTCCCTTTTCCTCCTCATTTCTTCCTCTTCCTCCTCCTCCTCCTGCAAAGCATTCCCCCTTTGACATCTCTGATGTTAACATGTCATGTTTCTTTCCCATTCAGCACTTAGCAAGAGCCCCTCGTGACTCCCAGCCGCCCCGCACCCCAGCCAAGTCTCAGTCTTCTGTCAGTTGTCTGTTCTCCTTCATCTAATAACCAGTTCCTTCTTCTCTTTGTTCTCCTCGCCTCCTTCCTCCCCCTCCTTTTCCTTCTTAATGCATTTCATTTTGTATTATGAATAGCACTTGGCGCGAACCCCTCGTGACTCCCAGCCGCCCCGCCCCCCTGCCAAGTCTCTGCCGTCAGTCAGTCGTCTGTTCCCACACAAGTCCAGGACCCACGATGAGCTGCAGGCAAGAAACGTGTCCTTCCGGGAGTCTGAATGTATCCTTTGACATCAAGTATTAATCCTGCATTAAACCCATGCTGCCAGGAACCAAGTGGGCTGTATCTAAAGTCTATGGGGATCTCATAATCTCGAAGGGAACGGGTAACTGGTGTCATGGGACATGGGTTTTAATGCTCTGTGGAATTTGTGTGTATTGTAAAGTTCTCGCAAAAATGCAACCTATGCATGTGACAGCATGCATGACTAAAAGAACTGATGCTCTTTACAATGTGCATCCAACATTGATTCTTTTAGTCGTGCATACCATGTCTGGGGCTCTGTGGCCGAGAGCACGATCAAGACCCAGGACCAGCCCTAGCTCCACTGATCTGTAGATCTGCTTGGGAAATCATTTACGGTTGAATGGATAAGGGCGGTATGTGTGCTCTGCTACGTTCTGTTGATTTGTATGTTATTCTAGCATATTGACATCGATGCGTTAGAGCCAATGATGCTAATTACCATGGTAAATGATGACATAAATGGTACCGTAGGGTACCAAACGAATATCCGCCATTTTGTTTGATTATTTTTTTTTTTTTTAGGGCTGTACCAGGGTATAGCGTGCATACAATCGCGCGCTGCACTGCATACACAACGCAATACGGTTGTGCTTCAAGTGGACACAAGATGGCGCTACACAACGCGGTACCCCGGGGTACAACGGTACCCCAGGGTACCGCGTGTGTCATCAAATGTCGCTGGTCCTTAATCGAGCCCCTGGGCCCTGGCCACACTTTGGTAGCCAATGATGCTAATTACCATGTTAAATGTCGCTGGTCCTTAATCGAGCCCCTGGGCCCTGGGCACACTTTGGTAGAGAATGCCACCATTTACTACAGTAATGCTAAAATAACCTGTTTGCCTTGTGGCCCAGTCGGGCAAGTCAAAACAACATTGTTTAACTTTGGTTGCCCCGAACATGCAAGGGCGAGTAGAATTTAGGATCAATAAAATTTGGTAGCCCCGGGCCAGTGGGCCTATGCTAATTTCGAGCACTCGCTACAGGGACCAAATATCCCCCGGGGCATGTTTGTAGAGAATGACACCCTTTCACTACAGAGACCTAATATCCCCCGGGGCATGTTGGTAGAGAATGACACCCTTTCACTACAGAGACCTAATATCCCCCGGGGCATGTTTGTAGAGAATGACACCCTTTCACTACAGGGACCTAATATCCCCCGGGGCATGTTGGTAGAGAATGACACCCTTTCACTACAGAGACCTAATATCCCCCGGGGCATGTTTGTAGAGAATGACACCCTTTCACTACAGAGACCTAATATCCCCCGGGGCATGTTGGTAGAGAATGACACCCTTTCACTACAGAGACCTAATATCCCCCGGGGCATGTTGGTAGAGAATGACACCCTTTCACTACAGGGACCTAATATCCCCCGGGGCATGTTTGTAGAGAATGACACCCTTTCACTACAGGGACCTAATATCCCCCGGGGCATGTTGGTAGAGAATGACACCCTTTCACTACAGAGACCTAATATCCCCCGGGGCATGTTGGTAGAGAATGACACCCTTTCACTACAGAGACCTAATATCCCCCGGGGCATGTTTGTAGAGAATGACACCCTTTCACTACAGAGACCTAATATCCCCCGGGGCATGTTGGTAGAGAATGACACCCTTTCACTACAGAGACCTAATATCCCCCGGGGCATGTTGGTAGAGAATGACACCCTTTCACTACAGGGACCTAATATCCCCCGGGGCATGTTTGTAGAGAATGACACCCTTTCACTACAGGGACCTAATATCCCCCGGGGCATGTTGGTAGAGAATGACACCCTTTCACTACAGAGACCTAATATCCCCCGGGGCATGTTGGTAGAGAATGACACCCTTTCACTACAGAGACCTAATATCCCCCGGGGCATGTTTGTAGAGAATGACACCCTTTCACTACAGAGACCTAATATCCACCGGGGCATGTTGGTAGAGAATGACACCCTTTCACTACAGAGACCTAATATCCCCCGGGGCATGTTGGTAGAGAATGACACCCTTTCACTACAGGGACCTAATATCCCCCGGGGCATGTTGGTAGAGAATGACACCCTTTCACTACAGAGACCTAATATCCCCCGGGGCATGTTGGTAGAGAATGACACCCTTTCACTACAGAGACCTAATATCCCCCGGGGCATGTTGGTAGAGAATGACACCCTTTCACTACAGAGACCTAATATCCCCCGGGGCATGTTGGTAGAGAATGACACCCTTTCACTACAGAGACCTAATATCCCCCGGGGCATGTTTGTAGAGAATGACACCCTTTCACTACAGAGACCTAATATCCCCCGGGGCATGTTTGTAGAGAATGACACCCTTTCACTACAGGGACCAAATATCCCCCGGGACATGTTTGTAGAGAATGACACCCTTTCACTACAGAGACCTAATATCCCCCGGGGCATGTTGGTAGAGAATGACACCCTTTCACTACAGAGACCTAATATCCCCCGGGGCATGTTTGTAGAGAATGACACTCTTTCACTACAGGGACCTAATATCCCCCGGGGCATGTTTGTAGAGAATGACACCCTTTCACTACAGGGACCTAATATCCCCCGGGGCATGTTTGTAGAGAATGACACCCTTTCACTACAGGGACCTAATATCCCCCGGGGCATGTTTGTAGAGAATGACACCCTTTCACTACAGGGACCAAATATCCCCCGGGGCATGTTTGTAGAGAATGACACCCTTTCACTACAGAGACCTAATATCCCCCGGGGCATGTTGGTAGAGAATGACACCCTTTCACTACAGAGACCTAATATCCCCCGGGGCATGTTTGTAGAGAATGACACCCTTTCACTACAGGGACCTAATATCCCCCGGGGCATGTTGGTAGAGAATGACACCCTTTCACTACAGGGACTTAATATCCCCCGGGGCATGTTTGTAGAGAATGACACCCTTTCACTACAGGGACCTAATATCCCCCGGGGCATGTTTGTAGAGAATGACACCCTTTCACTACAGGGACCAAATATCCCCCGGGGCATGTTTCACAAAGATTCAGAATTGAACTTGCTGTAAAGGTCATGGAAATTCATGGAATTCAAATTGAAAATGAGTGTAGCCTATGAACCAGCCAAATAAATACACAGGGGCGGCGGGCGATTCACCCCCAAAACCTTTAACCCTATATAGCCGGGGCTATTTTGAAAATGCATAGCCCGGGGGGGGGGGGCTAATTTGGCCCCCCCCCTGAGATCTCGGCCGCAAAGTGGCCGTTCGCCGCGAAAACTTGCATGTATGTTTAGTGAAGTGTATAGAATACTATGGTATTTTTACATTTTTTGAAAAATGCATTAATTTGCATAATTATGGTAATTTATGCAAATAAGGTCATAAAGTCATATTTTTACCCATAAATCCTTCATAATTGAATATTGGTTTTCACCACATATGTTCTTTAGACCATTTGGAATAATAATACAACAAAAACATTTGGAAGAACCAGGTTCTTCCTTATGTTTTATATTGTTTTTATAATTTCTTATGTATTTCTTTGTTTTTTTAGCTTATGTATTTTATTGTTTTTGTTGTTTATTTTATTTCTAAAGATAAATCAACTACTATGAACCCCAAAACAAACACCTAACATGTAAACAAGACCAAATAATCACAAAATTTAGCAATTTTCGGGCTGACATGCATAGACAAAAGGTCATGTGACTTCGTAACGGTAGGTCCGATTTTCAAAAATTTTATTTCAAAAGATGCGCAAGACCCAATAGAAAAAAGTCATGAAATTTCAGCGCAAGTTTTTTTCGCGTTAAAAAATTATCGCAAAAAATGTCGAGGGGGGGGCCATTTTAGCCCCCCCCCCGGGCTATATAGGGTTAAAATCGCCAGCCTGAGCTACAACACAGCTCTAGGCAGAAAAAAAGAGGTTACAGCATGATACAAATTGAAAATGATTAATTAGACTGGGAGCAGTGAGAATGTTGTAGAGAACAATAAGAGTCTCTGTGGAACCCAAAATATCCCTGGTGAACATTTTCACAACTTTATTTTTTTGCCTGAAAGATTTTCAAAATAGCCCTAGGGTATAGAGTATTTTTTGCGTTTTTTTGCCTACAATTTTGTTTAAATAGCCCTCGTGAAAAATCGAGTATTTTGGGGGGGTGGTAAGAACTCTGACTTGAGAATATTGATATTGTCCTTGACACTTGATCCCAGCCGTCGTCCAGAGCCCCCTCTATAACAAGAAGAGCACTCAGCTTTACTTCGACCAGTGCTTCAGCATTGAACAGAGGCTAGGTGCTGGTTCCTTCGGGGAGGTAAGTGTTACTTTGACCAGTGCTTCAGCATTGAACATAGGCTAGGTGCTGGTTCCTTCGGGGAGGTAAGTGTTACTTTGACCAGTGCTTCAGCATTGAACAGAGGCTAGGTGCTGGTTCCTTCGGGGAGGTAAGTGTTACTTTGACCAGTGCTTCAGCATTGAACATAGGGTAGGTGCTGGTTCCTTCGGGGAGGTAAGTGTTACTTTGACCAGTGCTTCAGCATTGAACAGAGGCTAGGTGCTGGTTCCTTCGGGGAGGTAAGTTCATCTTAAGAATGGTATCAGTTGATCAATAACAGACAAGGAGGAAATTTTCTCATTGACCGAATGCTTTGGAGATGTGGGTATAAATGAGACATGTATTATTTGGGTTGACATTTAGAGGGATTTTTGCTCAGCTTTACTTTGACCAGTGCTTTAGCATTGAACAGAGGCTAGGTGCTGGATCCTTTGGGGAGGTAAGTTCAACTAAAAATATTGATACAAAATAAGGAATGTGTTCTCTCATTGACCGAATTGTTTTGGTATGTGGGTATAAATGAGACATGTATTATTGGGGTTGACATTTAGAGGGAATTAGCTCAGTAGTATTTTGACCAGGGCTTCAGTATTGAACAGAGGCTAGGTGCTGGGTTGTTCTGAGAGGAGGTCCAACTGAACAATGGTATCTAGTATTATAAATGAGCAAAGAAAATAGGGCTTCCCTTTGCTTTGTGTCAGGTGTATTTAGATTTTGCCCAACAGGAGCATTGAAACTAAGGGGTTTCAGCATTGAACAGAGGCTAGGTCCCGTGGAGAGGTAGGAACAACTTAAAATAGTACTTTAGATGAAGAAGAAGTTCCCTCATTGACCAAATGCTTAAGAGATGTGGGTATAAATGAGACATGTTAGTAATATTGTGGTTGAAATTAAGAGGGAATTTTGCTCAGTAGTATTTGGACCAGTGCTTCAGCATTGAACAGATGGAAAGTCGTCCATGGAATTATACTTGTTTTGCTTCCCAGGCCTTGATAGTCAGGGCAAGTTGTTGATTAATCACATGGGTCATGGAAAGTCAGGGAATTTCATTATATCTGCATTATGTCAGTGATCAAATGCTGGATTCGACAAACAATTTTTGTTTCAAGGAAGTCAAAGTATGTGGTGAAAAGTATTATGATCATTAATTTCACCCCCAGGTGTTCAAGGTGCAGAGCAGGGAGGATGGGAAGCACTATGCAGTGAAGAGATCCCGGGACAGGTTCAGAGGAGAGGCAGACAAGTGAGTAGAGCTAGGGCTAGGGCTAGGGCTGGGGCTGGGGCTAGGGCTAGTGTCGTAGTGCAGAGCAGGGAAGATGGGAAGCACTATGCAGTAAAGAGGTCCCGGGACAGATTCAGAGGAGAGGCAGACAAGTGAGTAGAGCTAGGGCTAGGGCTAGTGCACAATTACTGTTCCTCATAAATTAAGTTGTCACAGACATGGCTTGAGCTGCACAGATTCAATTGAAGGATATTTTGTTCATACAATGGACATTCACATTATTGCCTTAATTTGTTTTCTCTCAAAGATGGATTCTTTTTTAAATCTCTTATATTTGTATACCCTTAGAAAGTTTGAGGGAGAAACAAGAGAGTTTATCCAAACATTCTAACTGCGTTCTAATTATTGTGTAATTTTTTTTTTCTCACTAGAGTTTCTTTTTCATTTTTCTCTCATATTTGCATACTTTTAGGAGGAGAAAGTTGGAGGAGGTCAAGAAACATGAGAGTTTGTCCAAACACCCAAACTGTGTGGAGTTTTACAGAGCCTGGGCAGAGAGAGGACATCTATACATACAGACTGAGCTGTGTGAATACAGGTAGGTGTTTGGGGGTTAGGGGGCTGGGGGTTAGGGGGCTGGGGGGCTGGGGGGGAGGGGGGGAGGGGGGCTGGAGTCCAAACACCCAAACTGTGTGGAGTTCTACAGAGCTTGGGCTGAGAGGGGTCATCTATACATACAGACTGAGCTGTGTGAATACAGGTACATATCAGATCCCATTCATGCAACCATACACTGATAGAAACAAAGGCTTAAGAGGGGGGGGGGGGGGGGGTGCAGTCCCAAACATCTAATCTGCATGGAGTTTTATATATATAAAATATACTTTTTGCAACCCGCATTTTTAATTTTCCACACTAAAATGTTACGTCATACACTAAAACACTAGTTCGGCTCTTTTTGTTAGCTCTCGCAGCCTGCAGGGTCTGTGCACAATCACAAGGCAACACTTGAGCCAACAAAAAAAGCTGTTTAGGTTAGACGTCACAGTTTAGAACGAAGTGAGTTTCATAAACATTAATGGCAGCCTCCATGCTGTACACGATGAATGGGATTACCCCATACATAATGCTTGTTCCTTGCCCAAAGGGCCAATGTTGGTTGTATTTGCATGAAATTATATTTTAATGTGTGGAGAACTTAATCAGAAGTAAATAGATAGTGGGGGAAACTTCCCCTTTAATGTGGTCTTATAAATAGATGGGTCCTGGAGGCTGGTTTGTAAAGAGTTGCGATTGCAAGTCACAAATTGCAAATTTAGGCGTATCTGATTGGCTCAATTCACATATTTTCTGTCTTGCTATCAATTGCATTCATGCAATTGGATCTTCTCTGGTAAAATTCCCACTTTTTTTTACTTCCATGATTATTATATTTCTTAACATTTTGAAAAAGGCCATTTCAGACAAAAAGAACCAACTATTGAAAATTCTTGAGACTATTTAGATGTAACCATTTTGATAAAACACCCATGTTATCGTTACATTTATTATTGTTCTATTTCTCTCAGTTTGCAGACCTATGCTGATAACCATCATGAACAACAAAACCAAATATTGAAAGTTTCCAGATTCTAGAGTCTAGTTAGATGTAACCATTTTGATAAAAACTTTCATGTTTTATTTTGTTCTACATTATATCTCTTGAGCAGTCTGCAGACCTATGCTGATAACCATCATGATAACTAGTTAGATGTAACCATATATCTTTCTTTACATTTGTTTGTTCTATTCCTCTCAGTTTGCAGACCTACGCTGATAACCATCATGAGATTCCAGAGAAGGTTTTACGCAGCTTCATGGTCGACCTGATTCAGGTGATTAAAAAAAAAACTTATTATGTGTTATAACGTTCAGAATAATATATATCCACCTTACTTAACTCCTAGAGTGCCAAGCTCGCATTTTTGTAAGTTACAGTACACACAAATGCCATAGAGCATTAAAATGCCTGGCACTCAAAGTGTTAATTGAACTGACACACTCCAGTATGCATGATCATCACAACACTCCAGTACGCATGATCATCACAACACTCCAGTACGCATGATCATCACAACACTCCAGTACGCATGATCATCACAACACTCCAGTACGCATGATCATCACAACACTCCAGTACGCATGATCATCACAACACTCCAGTACGCATGATCATCACAACACTCCAGTACGCATGATCATCACAACACTCCAGGACGCATGATCATCATAACACTCCAGGACGCATGATCATTACAACACTCCAGTACGCATGATCATCACAACACTCCAGTACGCATGATCATCACAACACTCCAGTACGCATGATCATCACAACACTCCAGTACGCATGATCATCACAACACTCCAGTACGCATGATCATCACAACACTCCAGTACGCATGATCATCACAACACTCCAGTACGCATGATCATCACAACACTCCAGTACGCATGATCATCACAACACTCCAGTACGCATGATCATCACAACACTCCAGTACGCATGATCATCACAACACTCCAGTACGCATGATCATCACAACACTCCAGTACGCATGATCATCACAACACTCCAGTACGCATGATCATCACAACACTCCAGTACGCATGATCATCACAACACTCCAGTACGCATGATCATCACAACACTCCAGTACGCATGATCATCACAACACTCCAGTACGCATGATCATCACAACACTCCAGTACGCATGATCATCACAACACTCCAGTACGCATGATCATCACAACACTCCAGTACGCATGATCATCACAACACTCCAGTACGCATGATCATCACAACACTCCAGTACGCATGATCATCACAACACTCCAGTACGCATGATCATCACAACACTCCAGTACGCATGATCATCACAACACTCCAGTACGCATGATCATCACAACACTCCAGGACGCATGATCATCACAACACTCCAGTACGCATGATCATCACAACACTCCAGTACGCATGATCATCACAACACTCCAGTACGCATGATCATCACAACACTCCAGTACGCATGATCATCACAACACTCCAGTACGCATGATCATCACAACACCTTTTAACCCCTTGACTACAGGAACCGGGTGGGTTGCGTACAAAGTCGGGGGTTTCAGAAATTTGAAGGGAACGGGTAAACTGTCCCACCTATTAAACACTATATACATGTAATATAGTATTATTATTATATGATCAATCATGTACCCTTTTTGTTGTTCTGTTCTCAGGGCTTGAATCACATGCACTCACATGGTCTGCTTCATCTTGACATCAAACCTGAGAATGTCTTCATATCCTTCGATGGTGTCTGCAAGCTGGGTGACTTTGGCCTCTCAGTGGACATTAGTGAGGTAACTTTGCGTTTTATTTTCAGATGATGTCCTGGGGGTGTTTCACAAATGTCCTAAGTTTCACTTTACTCTAAGTTGGACTTAAAAGTTACGGAAAGCCTTAGTTTCTTTGAATTTGTTTGTAAAGGTGCTTTTGAATACATTTTATCCCGAGGCTACAAATGGCTTACCATAAGTTTTAAGTCAAACATAGAGTTAAATTCTACTTAGGATCCTAATGAAACACCCGCCAGTTTTGACCAACTTTCACCTTTTTTGGACCCCATTGCAGAACCCATTCTCTTTGAGATTCTGAGATCCCCATAGACTTTGCATATAGCCCACCTGGTTCCTGTAAGCAACCAGTTAAAAGCTACAATTAATTGCAAGTCTGATAATATGCGCATTTGAACTAATCAGATTTGTGCATTTGGTCACGTGATCTGACTTGCAATTAATTACACCTTTTTCTTCAACAAGGCCCTGGGGATGTTGCAGGATGTTGCAGAAGATGCGCCTAAATGCGAAAATCTGATTGGCTCAAATGCACTTGTTTCCTGACTTGCGATGAATCGCAACTCTTTATGCAACACCCCCCAGGACTGATTGGTTTTGCTATAGCATGTATACTGCCGTAGTAATCTGACAAAAGAAGCAACTCACAATTTTATGGATAGTCTTTTTACTTGTTTTGGGGAAATTGAGATATGCTCTACACAATGGTAAACATACTAAAGTCACCTGACAATCCATTTATTCAAAATTAATAGGTCAAAAGGAAGCAACTGCAAATATCATCATAACAATCCTCATTTACAAGTAAACTACCAATTGTCAGTTGCTTCCTTTTGTCAAATTGCGGCAGTATACTCCATAAACCTTATCCCAAGTGTTGTGGGGACCAGTCCTGAATGGCGGCAGTATACTCCATAGACCTCATCCCAAGTGTTGTGGGGACCAGTCCTGAATGGCGGCAGTATACTCCATAGACCTCATCCCAAGTGTTGTGTGGACCAGTCCTGAATGGGTTAAAGCAATATAGCAGTATTGGGAAATGTTCCACATAAAAACAATGTACGCTTTTATCACCGACCATGAGAAAGAATATTTATATCCTTTGATGGGGTCTGCCAATTGGGAGACTCAATCTTTCAGTATTCATTTCTGAGGTAGTACATTGTATTTGTATGCACATGATGCTAAATTATAGTTCATTTCATAATCCTAATAATAAGAACTATAATAATATATAGTGCACAAATATTGCAATGAGCAATGAGCCTTTAAGCACTACTATTATTACCCTGGTCAACGGAAACATACTTCAATAAAAGAAATCCTCAACAAACTTAATTTTGTTCAGTTTTTGTAGACATTTTTATTGATTGCCAATATAATTGTAAATCTTCTTCGATATTTTTCTTTGGTATTTTTTCATTTATATTATGTATTGTATCCACATTTTTAAATGTTTGAGCTTCCTATGATGGGAGCCTCGCTAAAGCCAAGGTAATAATGCTCCGAGTCCTTTAGGTGTTCGGTGATAAAGCACTATATAAAAATGATATTATAATTATATATCTGGTCCATTTGTTCCTCCACGTACAGGGAGAGGTGACGGATGCCCAGGAGGGTGACCCTAAGTACCTTGCCCCAGAGCTCCTGCAGGGATGCTTTGGCAAACATGCAGATGTCTTCAGGTAAATACTATCATATGGGTGCACCATTTCATTTGGGGAGCATTACTTCCAAATGTTCATTACAATATAATGTTTGATATTGGGCCCCAGAGCTTCTGCAGGGCTGCTTTGGAAAACATGCTGATGTATTCAGGTAAATACCATTATGGGTGCACCATCTCATCTTGGGGAGCATTACTTTCAAATGTTCATTACAATATAATGTTTGATATTCGGTCCCAGAGCTTCTGCAGGGGTGCTTTGGCAAACATGCTGATGTATTCAGGTAAAAACATTTAAATTCACTCATAATAAACATCTACATGTAATGTACCTGAAATCGTCTCGAATGTTAGCTTAAATTCTCTTACCATATGTGCATCATTCATATATTTAAACAAAAACAAAAAACATTCAACATACATGAAGTATAAGTTTGATAGTTATTTGAAGTATCCCAGACAAGGGGGCTTTGGCAAACATGCTGATGTATTCAGGTAAATACCATATTGTGCAACATCTCCTCAAACATGCTGATGTATTCAGGTAAATACCATATTGTGCACCATCTCCTCTCCTTGGGGAGCATTCCTTCCAAATGTAATTACAATATATGTTTGATATTCGGTCCAATTACCTGGGCCCTGAACTTCTGCAGGGGCGCTTTCGGAAGATACCAACATCATTGGGTAAAAATCATCAAAATGCTCTTATTACATACCTGAAATCCTTCTTTGAATGATATTCCTTTATGAACCCATTCAGCTACATTATCCATGATACAAAGTTCAGTGTACATTATTCAATTTGGTATTTAGCTAAAGCAATGAAATGTTGAGTTATAATTTTGTTTAATCTCAGTCGTGGTATGATGATTCATGGGCTAGCAAGGAACTGATGTTGTTCTGTACTTTTCTTAGATTTATGCAGTCTTGGTATCACGTTTCTGGAGCTTCCCCAGAACAGGGATTCCTCAGCAGGATCTATTCTTTTTCAACCTACATCACTCCACTGCAGGAGGAAGGCCTCTTCACCAATTTTCCATTTTGTTCTATCTTGAGCTATTCTCTGCCAAGCAATGCCATTTTGTGCTGTTAAATCATCCCTCCATCTTCTGCTTTGTCTCCCTCTTTTTCTGGTTAGGTGTCTAGGAGTCCAAACTGTAGTTTTGTGTGTCCATCTGTTGTCATACCTCCTTGCTATGTGTCCTGCCCATCTCTATTTCTTTGATTTGATGGTCAATATTATATCCTGCACTCCTGATTGCTGTCTTAGGTCTATATTTGACATCCTGTCCTTCTTTGTTACACCTATCATTATTCTTTCCATAGCCCATTCTGTCACTCTAAGTCTTTTCTCCAAACGTTTGGTGGTTGTCCAGGTTTCAGCTCCACATGAGAGAACAGGTATGATGAACTGGTCAAATACCTGCCTCTTGCCTCCAGGATCTATTAAAGGAACTAATGTCATTTGATATTTGTCTTTAATTTCCCCAGTCTCGGTATCACCTTCCTGGAGCTAGCCACTACAGGAATTCATGGCAGGATCTATTAAAGGAACTAATGTCATTTGATATTTGTCTTTAATTCCCCCAGTCTTGGTATCACCTTCCTGGAGCTAGCCACTACAGGAATTCATGGTAGGATCTATTAAAGGAACTAAAGTCATTCGGTAATTTTGCTTAATTTCCCCAGTCTTGGTATCACCTTCCTGGAGCTAGCCACTACAGGAATTCATGGCAGGATCTATTAAAGGAACTATTTGTCATTTGATATTTGTCTTTAATTCCCCCAGTCTTGGTATCACCTTCCTGGAGCTAGCCACTACAGGAATTCATGGCAGGATCTATTAAAGGAACTAATG
Source organism: Echinarachnius parma (assembly GCA_037951105.1). Taxonomy (NCBI): domain Eukaryota; kingdom Metazoa; phylum Echinodermata; class Echinoidea; order Clypeasteroida; family Echinarachniidae; genus Echinarachnius; species Echinarachnius parma. The sequence goes on along the minus strand of JBAMJV010010000.1, from coordinate 25,423 downwards.
TCATTTGATATTTGTCTTTAATTCCCCCAGTCTTGGTATCACCTTCCTGGAGCTAGCCACTACAGGAATTCATGGCAGGATCTATTTAAGGAACTAATGTCATTCGGTAATTTTGCTTAATTTCCCCAGTCTTGGTATCACCTTCCTGGAGCTAGCCACTACAGGAATTCATGGCAGGATCTATTAAAGGAACTATTTGTCATTTGATATTTGTCTTTAATTCCCCCAGTCTTGGTATCACCTTCCTGGAGCTAGCCACTACAGGAATTCATGGCAGGATCTATTAAAGGAACTAATGTCATTTGATATTTGTCTTTAATTCCCCCAGTCTTGGTATCACTTTCCTGGACCTAGCCACTACAGGAATTCATGGCAGGATCTATTAAATAGTGCTGTCTATTTCGGGAGTATTTACCTCCCGGGACTCGCGAAAAAATTTTGGGCGAGTCATGGGTACCCGAAATTTACCCATAGTTGATTTCGCTATCGGCATGTCATGCCGCTGGGAAAACATGTTCATTCAAGTGACAAAAATTGAGCGGATTTATGACCATAAATCATCTTCTAAAATACAGCAAAATTGTAACTGAATTATATTTTTAGCATTTCTGACATGATTTTAACGGAATTATGTTAACAAAATGTTCTCAGTGACCGATCGTATCTTCAACACACTTCACTGAATATGATTGTCATCGCGCCACTATTTTGGGCTATTATCTACCAACAAGCGATTATCATTTAGTAGATCTAATAAATCGATGACTCCCAATACAATTTTATGTTCCATTTGTATTACGTAGTTCAGGCGAAGCAGCGAAAACCTGTTGCCGTTTCGCAAACCAAAAACCACAACACGTGTCTGGTTTTCGCTGCTTTGCCTGAACTACGTAATACGAATATAACATGAAATTGTATTGGGAGTCATCGATTTATTAGATCTACTAAATGATAATCGCTTGTTGGTGGATAATAGCCCAAAATAGTGGCGCGATGACAATCATATTCAGTGAAGTGTGTTGAAGATATGATCGGTCACCAAGATCATTAATGTCCTATTCCCATCAGAAATGTCGTAATCAAGGTAAATTTGAACAGTATGTTGCCATAATTCCGTTAAAATCATGTCAGAAATGCTAAAACTATAATTTATGTACAAATTTGCTGTATTTTAGAAGATGATTTATCGTCATAAATGCGCTCAATTTTTGTCACTTGAATGAACATGATAACTCTTGCGTTCAATGAGGGGACTTCCCCTTTTTTCGGGATATCGAGTATCGACTAACCCTAGCGCCCGCCCGGGACTCAACATTTTTCGGCGGGACCCGGGTACCCATGACTCGTCAATAGCCTTACTATTAAAGGAACTAATGTCATTTGATATTTGTCTTTAATTCCCCCAGTCTTGGTATCACCTTCCTGGAGCTGGCCAGCGATCTGGAGCTTCCCCAGAATGGAGACTCGTGGCAGGATCTCAGAAATGGTAGAATACCATGGCAGCTCACTGCAGGTTAGTGCAATAAACACCTGTGCCACATGCTTGTATTGAAGCTACCCCTTGGATGTCACGTCTATGAGTGCAAGCAATGGTAATAGAGTACTTGACCATGCCCATTGTATTGTGCGATAGCATTGTATGTGTAAGTGGTTCTATTTTATATAGCTCACTCGGTTCCTGTTTATGAGGTTTATGACCATTAATTAACACTTTTGAGCTCAATGATACATATCGTAATACTTAAGGGCATTTGAAAAAATCTAACCCTATTTTATTATTCCCTTACCATAAGCTAAACAACACGGTAGAAGAGAAACGAGGAAGCTCCAAGTAATTTTCGTGGAGTTAGACACTTTACAGGCAATCCCTTTAACAATGGCAGTCGAGAATGGGGTAGAACTCGAAAGAATGCCGTAGCAGAGTAAATCTCTCCTCCCTAATATAAAATGTCCAATATTAAGAGTTGCAGAAGATGAACTGTAATTATATTTCTGTTTCTGTTCTAGGAATTTCACCAGAACTGAAGGAGATGATTGCCACCATGCTAGATCCTGATTACAGAAAGAGACCAACTCTATCAGCCTTGATGGAGACTAGCCTCGTCCAACAAACCATCGCCTGGCAACGAAGACGGAGGCTTGTACAAAAAATGGTGAGAATGTTGCTTACAGTGTATATAAACGTGTGATTGATCCGTGAATGGTGAGGATGTTGCTTACAGTGTATATAAACATGTGTGATTGACCCGTCATCTTGGCACTAATGAGGGTGTGTAAAAAGCATGAGTGCACTGTAAAGTAGCACCTGCTGGAATGCTCCCTAGGTAGTGAGGAGAGTGCACTATAAAGTGCGGAAGTGTATCCAACGGCCGAGTTATAACTAATATTACTAGATGCAAGTCCCTATGGTAGAACAGAGCAACAACAAAAAAACAAGCACTAAAGTGGCTTACTTGGATAAATAAGTCTAAACAAAAAAAAAAGGATTTAGACGCCACATACATTTGAAATATAATTGTAGATTTGATATAATTAAAGATTGATTTGAAAAAGACCAGATTTTCAACTTGTATATGCTTTGCTTATTGATTGGCCACATCACATTAATATTTTATGAAAGTTTTCACAAAGCTCTTGGAGCACATATCAGTCTACAGTGACAGGCGTTATGCACTGGTCAGTGACAGGCATTATGCACTGGTCAGTAACAGGCATTATGCACTGGTCAGTGACAGGCATTATGCACTGGTCAGTAACAGGCATTATGCACTGGTCAGTGACAGGCATTATGCACTGGTCAGTGACAGGCATTATGCACTGGTCAGTGACATGCATTATGCACTGGTCAGTGACAGGCATTATGCACTGGTCAGTGACATGCATTATGCACTGGTCAGTGACAGGCATTATGCACTGGTCAGTGACATGCATTATGCACTGGTCAGTGACAGGCATTATGCACTGGTCAGTGACAGGCATTATGCACTGGTCAGTGACAGGCATTATGCACTGGTCAGTGATAGGCATTATGCACTGGTCAGTGACAGGCATTATGCACTGGTCAGTGACAGGCATTATGCACTGGTCAGTGACAGGCATTATGCACTGGTCAGTGACAGGCATTATGCACTGGTCAGTGACAGGCATTATGCACTGGTCAGTGATAGGCATTATGCACTGGTCAGTGACATGCATTATGCACTGGTCAGTGATAGGCATTATGCACTGGTCAGTGACATGCATTATGCACTGGTCAGTGATAGGCATTATGCACTGGTCAGTGACATGCATTATGCACTGGTCAGTGATAGGCATTATGCACTGGTCAGTGACATGCATTATGCACTGGTCAGTGACAGTGAACACAACTGTCAGTGTTTGGTTCTCATTTAGATATGCAAGACAGTTATTCCACTTATGGGCAATTCACGGTAACTGACGTTACAATGTAGGATTTTTACAACTTTGTTTTCATTGTAGTTATGCAAATAAAGATACCTGGGGGTTATAATTTAATATAGGTATATAGTTGATAAGAGTGAAGAAATAAGTGTACATTTTTTCTCCAAAACTGCATTTTTTATCGAACAGCGAGCAAAAATGTGTCGGTAACTGACGTTACGCGAAAAAGACATGCAAAATTATGGTCTTGAATCAAAGTGTAATATCTCATGTCCCAGACCTGCTAGAATGATGAGTTTGATGTGACATCATCCCTAGGTACCCAGGAACAGATGTACAAAATATAGAATAATTAGCACCATTTCCCTTTATGCTATGATAACTTTACTGAAGGCATGTCGGTAACTGACGTTACGTAACTGACGTTACGGTTACACTTCCCATAGGCTTAACACATGAAAAATCATGTGTTGGAATCAGTTTGAAATATTTCATGTCCTTAATTTGTTAGAATGATTTTTGGGGTATGGATTAATACCTTGGTCCATCAAGAACATATACACAAATGAAAGGAGAACTTTGTCCATTTTCTTTTAATTCTGTGGAAAGTTTATTGTAAGCATGCTGGTAACTGACGTTACAGTAACTGACGTTACAATGCTTTGTCTATGGGGTTTACGTGAAACTGATTTTATCACTGTTTTTACACTGCATCAAGAATAATATGATACTAGTGAAATGTTAAATACTGATATCAACCTAGCAAAAGATCAAACGATGGGAAATCGGGACCTATGGGGCTAATTGACGTTTTACATGTACTTTACCTATGGGTGGTAACTGACGTTACACATGTAAATTAGGTTTAGGTTGTAGAACAAATTTGTTGATTCCTCATGAATCATTTCATACTAGTCACATGTTTAATATTAAATATATTAACTATTAAGATTCAAAACAGTGATTTATCAATGATTTGGAATGGATATGGGGCATGGGGATCTAAGGGGTAAGCCCCTTTGCCCTTTCACAGAAATAAATAGAGGATTTTGCTTCTTTACACCACTTTATTAACAAAAGCAGATAAATTAAGGGCTTTCCATCCTATTTGCACATGTACTGGGAGATAAAAATTACAGGGAAACAAAGGGAAATTTAACTTAAAATAAGATTTTTATAATCCATGATTTTGGTAACTGACGTTACATCCCTACATCACAATGTTTAGTCTTTTGAAAGAACTTTATACTGTTTTACATGATAATAACTGGCTTAAACAATTTATCAAGTGCCTCCTGAAGGTTTATGAATCTATCAATTATCATTGTTCCCTTGGTAAATCATGTTGCATCATGGTAAATGATGATAAATCATGGTAACTGACGTTACACAAATGTACATGGTAACTGACGTTACACACTTTGAAAAGCCAATTTTTACCAATGGTATGTGGGCATCCCAATTTTTGTTGTATTGATAGAAAGAGAGTTGGTCAAAGATTACAAATCTCAAGTAGCATCCCATATATCAAATTCTTTGTGGAATAAATTGAAAAAATCCTTGTTTATGGTAACTGACGTTACATCCATGACGGTAAACTGAGCTAATCAAGATTTTTGTCAAATTCAATAATCAAACCAACAAATTTTTGTCATACCATTTGGTAAAGTGTTATTCTGGTAACTCTTTTCATGTGAAAGTTTATCAATTGAAGTAATGGTTTAGTAGATTAACTGATAACAAATTGTATGTGAATTTATCTTTCTCATCACCTGAATTTCTACTTTTATACTTTGATGGCCATTTTGAGGAAAAAAAAAACGGCCGTCTTTGAAAACAAAATTATGGTTCCTAAAACTTCAACTCATATATTATTCAAAAATATGAGTTATTTAAACCAAATATCATTTTGAATTTTTGGCATCTATGTCCCTTATGTCGTGGAATTGCCCTTATATTCTCTCTTGCAGGCAAACAAGTTAGTGGCCTGATTCTCCCTCAAGTCCTCCATCAATTCCCCCTCCCCCCCCCCCTAAAAATAAAAGAACAAGAAAAAAGTACAAGTACAGACCCCAAAATAGAAATAATAATTTGGAAGGAGTTTACTATGGCTGTCCTAACCGTCACGTGACAATAAGTGACAAGTGACAAGACTTAAATAAGACCCTTTCATGAAACGGGGTGCTGGTAAAAGACAATAAGTGACAAGTGACAAGACAGTCTTTAAATAAGACCCTTGCATGAAACGGGTGCTGGTAAAAGACAATAAGTGACAAGTGACAAGACAGTCTTTAAATAAGACCCTTGCATGAAACGGGTGCTGGTAAAAGTCAATAAGTGACAAGTGACAAGACAGTCTTTAAATAAGACCCTTGCAATGAAACGGGGTGCTGTAAAAGACAATAAGTGACAAGTGACAAGACAGTCTTTAACCGGTTGCTTCCGAAAATAAAAGCGCATCTATCGACCCCCAAAACAAGATTCTTTTCACTTATACGAGCAAGGCCTCCACACAAAAGACCAGCGGCCGTGTGTGCGTGCAGAGAAATCAATTTTTTCGGTTGTGGTGGTGCACGCACAAAAGGTCGGTAACCTTGTATAGAAATGTATTCTATACCACAGTGAAGATCCGGTTAGGCAGCTGTATATGGGTCAGATTTTGAAAAGTGCACTTTAGCCATTTCCAGACCTGAGCGCTTCTATCATTTGCTTTTGTCTCACCATTAACTCTGATATACCTGTTTTGGGTCTCATATTAAAGAGAATTTTAAGGCTTTCAGAAAATGTATAGTTTTATATCATTTCAAAACATTTGGTTTCATGCCACAGGACCTCAAATGTGAAAAAATAGCATAAATTGGCATTTTCCACAAAATTATGATTTTGTTTAACCTGATACAAAAAATATTAATCACTTTAAAGGCATTAACGTCTATATTTTCTATCTTACATGTCTTGAGCATGTATCACATAAGAATTGGCGGTAGAGCGGCATTGATATGATCTCATGGTACATTTCAATAGGAAAGGTCATAATAAGTGAACGTCCGTGAACATACATTAAAATCCATACAACCAGAATTCTACTTAGTTGTCAAAACAAAAACTATTGCCAAAACTAAGGGTTGAACCCACTGAACACATTCTACAAAAATTGTTGGCTAACTACTCCTGCTCGCGGAGTAACATTTTTTTGTATGAAATTATACTGGATTTCGTCACGGACGTTCTGTCGTCTTGTATCATCACTGCTCAGCGAAGTGCATCCTAGTCATCAATTGCTGGGGTCAGTCTGATGAACTCACAGTATTTTGCCTATTTGAAAACTATCTATCAAATACAATGTTTGGTTTGGGCCGAAACTGATCTTCGTGAACGTCCGTGATGAAAACGAACGTCCGGCAAGAGTAGACCCAGTTACGAATCTGAGGCTGCTTATCTGCACGTAGACACCGGTACAGCAATTTTATTTGGCAAGCAGCTAACCAAAAACTTATATCAGGCATTTTCAAAGCCTTTTGACAACTATTTATGATACAGACGTTCGCTCGGACGTTCGTTCACGGACGTTCGATCATGAAAATTGTTCTAATAATGTTACCATGTTAAATGCTCACATCAAGTTGATACCGTTTGATGTTGTTAGTACATTGTTATGTCTCTCATATCCCATATGGATTTATTTCCTGCAAGTCATTTAACTGTAACAAACTTATGAAATGTTGTGCTCACGGACGTTCGTTCGTCATTTATGGCCCCAAAAATCTTAGTAAAAGTTCAAGTACTGGCACAATTTTTTGACAGCAGGTGCCCCTTGTGTGTGCCTTTCGACCCAGGTCACTGCCAACCACACATGAATATGTTGATTTTTAGTCACCATCACGGAGGTTCGTTTTACATTTGATCATCTTGCTTAGCTGTTTTGTAATACCCCTAGATATTATATTTACTTCTACCCGTGCAGCGTTGACATTATACTATAGGAAGGCAAAACCCCAAGATTATGATTGTGCACAGTCGCAGGCCTAAAAGCGAAAGAAAGCTGTTCAAAACATAATGGTAATAAGGGGTATATATGGCGCAATAACAACATTTCAACCGAAGGTCTGAGTGGAAACTGTTGCCCCACCCTCTGCAAAAACTTGAGACTGTCGGCTCCTCCTCTGCTGCAGGCTTTGAGACTGTTTTCTCATCTGCCTGTCGGATTTAAGTCCAACTAAATGGCTGTATGACACCAGTTGTTTGAAAAGAAGAGGTACATCACAAAGGTCGTCAGCTACTTGCTTTACAATATTGACTGTATTACGAAAAAGCAACGAATACATGCATACCGCTCTTCCCCCCCCCCCCCCCTCAAAAAAGAAAATAAATAAATTAAATAATAATAATGATAATAATGATAATACGATAATAAATACATAATTATTATCATAATTTATGCCTGATGTGCAAAGCTGCAATATCCAGCCCGTAAGTATGCAGATCTATAGAGACAAACGCATTTATTATTATGATGACGTATGAATGGGTTTTCAAAGCATCTCTGCTTCAATCTGTTAATAGTGCAAATTATGTGGTATCATTTGAAATTATATCTAGCAAGGGATTAGATTTGTTGGACTTCTTCCATTTAATAGAGATTGTAAGATTTATGCATTATTTTGATGACTTCATCGTAATAATATATAATATTGGCTGTTTTGTTCTTTCTTGATATATGAAAAATATTGTTTTTGCTAGGATCATTATAATATTATACAACTAAATTTCAGCTCGCGCAATATTTATAATAAACCATTCAAGGTCAACATTGTTCTTAATTATAATTGAAACATTAAAACCGATTGGAGGTTAACAATTAGGAAACGAGATGTGGGTCAGGAAACATCGGAATTAACTATCAACGTGATTATTTGAACGATTTAACTTTGACATATTAATGTTATAAAACAATTTATAATCTCTGCAAATTAGATTTAAACAGTTAGGCTTTAAAATGATTGTTTTTATTATAAAAATTATGCGATTGGTTTTACATTAAATTAACATATTCTTTCTAAATATAATAATAAAATGCGATAATAAACACATATAATATGTTTAGCGTATATATTTAGCGTAATGGTTTCTATGTCTAATATTTCTTTATACAAAACATATACATGTATGATCTAAAATGCAATCTATATGTATTTATTTAAGAAATAAGTTATACGAGTATATTATTTACTTTGCTCATGGCTTTTGTTACCCTCAGTTTGTTTTATGTTTTGTGAAAATGCATATTAGCAATTCAGCCATATAGCTGGAATAGATCAATATATGTATTTTCAATTAATAAACCATATTCGAATTGAATCGAAATATATGTACAACATACACAAACCAAAATAACAGTTTATATATTATGGGTCTCCCAAAGTCAAAATACATCTTAAATATATATGGCAAGGTTTGAAACGTGTGATAGGCATATGAGACCGGCTCCCAGAGAATGGGTGTAAAGTCGGGATGGGTCTTTAGGACTTAGAGCCTCAAAATCATAAAATATTGTCTTTGGCTGAAATTTTTAACTTTATGGGATTTGATACTTACATGTTTCATCTACATTCTCTGAAAATTTCAGGTCCTTAATCAAATTTTTCATGCCGTAAATAACGATTTTTCTAAGCAACCTTCATTTCGGTTTCGACCAGAAACTCAGTAAATCCGCGCTGGCTGATCATGATCGATTGTGAAACGAACGCGCCAGCTATGTGTGTGTGATTCGACCGTACCGCCGCGGCGAGCTGCAAGAAGAAAGCACTGTAGCTGTACAGAGATTGGTCAGACTAACCTGAATAGAGTTGTATTGTCCGTGTGTTGTACATTTCCGGGAAGCGTTCGCGGCATTTAACTTACTGTATAGTAAACGAGTAGTTGGTTTGCTTATAATTCTATTGAATCGCGCTGGGCATGCCGCAAGTGTGCAGTGTGCGTGTGCAGCGTACCATATCATACGGTATCAAACTGCGCTTTTCTTTTGTCTACCGGTGGTACAGCGGCGGTATGGTGAATATGATGCGGTGGTTTATGGCGGTACAATACACCGCGGTTGTAATACATGCACATCAAAGGGCAGCACATGGGCTAGTTTGTCGAACGACTGAGACTTAGGGCTGAGGCTTTGTACAATTACGTAATACCGGCGAAAGCGTTGCTGATTGGCCGATGAATAACAGTATAACTGCGCATGTATTATTTCGTTTGCTGATCGATTACGAAAAGCGGAAAGGTGAAAGCGAACCGTTCAACTTCTCGCTCGGTGTGTGAGAATGCTTTTCTGAATGGATGGAAAACTTTAGAAGCGATTTTCTCCGTTGTTTGACAAATCACGGGCTCTGGTCCATGTTATTAATTTGCGTTTTTCTAGCCTTCAAGAAACTCATACTATCAAGTTGTATATCATTTTAAAGCTGACAATCCTAGAGAATTCAAAACACTAACAATTCAAATTTTGATATGCCCGATGGAATTACCCAAAGTGACAGAGCCGGTCACATATATGTTTGCACGTACGTTATGTTGGCACTTACATTTATTTCTGTAATTAATTGACTCGAGATGGGACACTTGGGTACCACTATAGGCAATTCGAGAACGTCCGTGAAATTAATAAAACGGAACGTCCGTGACATTAAGACTCATGTGAGAAACCGTATTCTGGTAACTGGAAAATGGCCTTTATTTTGATTGTACATGTTATTTATGTTTGCAGAAATGTTGTAAAATCATTTAATTTACAGAAGTTATAGTGGCATTTCTGTTATAGAGTGCCCAACCGGGAATCCGGTGTAAAATTAGGGTTACGATTTCCACAGGTCCACTAAGAGTGATAGTTAAGTAGCAGACATGTCATTATAATTAATTCAGATAGCTAAAATCATATCAACTGATACATTTGATATGTTTTATATTGGTCTGGAGGAGATTCAAATAAATGTTGTCATCAATTTCTGTAAGACTGTTCAGGCAGAGAACGTCCGTGAAATTTATGCGAACGTCCGTGAAATTGTAATTAAAAACAATATAGTAAGAAAGAGGGACCAGGCGACTTGGAAATGCTACTTTTATATCTGACTAGGATGCATACATGGTCTCTAGCTTAAATATAATAGGAATAGATAAAGTATTATCATCATATTGTTCTATAAGCATTAAATCAATTTAAACCAATAATAGGACTCGTTATAACGACCAGGTCCATGTAAAAAACAAACCATTTTTAAAGGTTTATTGCAATGGTCAAGTTTGTTTCCATAATGACCCTGTTTTAAAGCCATTTACGAAGAATAAAAACTCTTTTTGATGAGATCAGATCATTCTGCCAACATTCTTGTTTCTGGCGAACGTCCGTGAGCGATATGGGAACGTCTGTGATGAAAACTATACTCTCTTTGGTCATGTAATTATGTAATATATGATCTAGACAGCAATTGATCCTATTAACATGCACATTAAAATATGTGATACGGGAATACGAGCGTATATAGGTGCGTTCCTAAAAAATGCGGCTAAAGAAAAGCAAAGGTTCCGAATAATACATTATTTAAAAAGAAATATAACAATTCAGTCAAAGTTTGGACGTTTGTATTTTCTATTTGGCAAATAAAACACAATCCATGTTTGGCATACAGAGAGAAGCAAGTCTTAGAAGTAAATTGTCCGAATATAAGCTGTATATGACAGAAAATAAATGAGATATATGGGTACTAAATCTATATCTACATAATCCCTCACGGACGTTCGCCTTTTGGAGATGGGTTACTTCAACAGTGAATAAAACGGAACCACATGGAGTTTCCCAGTATAATGGGGTACGCCTGAAAGCTAGGATTGCATGCTTTCACATTAGATAGATGTCTTTAAATAAAAGAAATAAATTGAATTTTACCCTGTTTGGGCCGAAAAGTGCACTTTTCAAAATTCTGACCCATATACAGCTCTATGCATACAGAATCACGTACAATCTCTATTGGCATGGCGCTCACGCACGGAATATTTCGCTGCCACTATTATTGTACGCGTAATGGGAATACTGCCTGTCCAAGCGAAACGCAATTTCTCTAAATTTTGGCTGGTACATCGTACATTCACCGCTGTACGAAATTATTTCAACTTTGTATGTAACATTACATACTTTATACAGTTACCAATTGCTGTAAAACTCATGATACGTCACAAGTCTGAGATATTTCGATAGCTTATTTTATTAGCTTTCAAGTGATATAACAAATTCAGTATGTCTGCATTCAGAATATAGCTTTTTAGACGATTAAATAGTGTCATGAGTGTGGTATTTTCGGAACCGAGTATAGTCGGTTTCCGGGTGTGAGTGTGTGACACGGGGCCCGTATTAACTCGGTTCCAGGAAGAAACGGGTTAAATAAGACCCTTGCATGAAACGGGGTGCTGGTAAAAGATGAAGAACAATTATTAACTTGTTATTTTCTCTTGCAGACAAACAAGTTAGTGTCCTGGTTCTCGCTCCTCCTCACTTCCCTCTGTGCTGTCCTTTTCAAGGTCGTATCGCCGCTCAAGAGCTTCCATAGCAACCGTTGCCAGGGGGAAGAGCCAGACGGTGAGGCTGCCAAGCATCGTCATCCGTCAGAGTGGGACCTGAGCTTCTCAGATGGTGAGTCTATCAGCCCTTTCATATTTGCATCTGGCACTGGCTCAGATGGTGAGTCTATCAGCTCTTTCATACTTGCATCTGGCACTGGCTCAGATGGTGAGTCTATCAGCCCTTTTATACTTGCATCTGGCACTGGCTCGGCTCTGGCTTAAGCCAGGGCGGAGCTGTGAGCATACAATGGTTCGAACCCGGGACCCTCCTGTGCATGACCGCTAAGCCACCATGCTCGGTCAGTTTAATTCAAAGTCGGACTTAAAACTAGTCTTGGAATAAAACATGATTTACAAGCGAAAATGCCCCAACAATTCTTATTTATTTGACAATCACAACAATACTGACGATTTGTGTCCAAATCTTATTCTTTGTTTTAAAACAAATTCTTTCATTTCATTCAGCAGCTATGATGTTTTTTCATGACTTAAATGCCAAATTAAAATCTTTGTGAATCACTAACCTGTATGTATTTTTTTAAGGAAAATTCCAGGCCAGGTTTAGTTATTTTCTACTAGAAATCAAAGAGAATTAGAGGAATAATTGGTGAAAGTTTTATCGAACTGGAGACAAGAAACACCAAGGTTACTCCATGCCTTTCTTGTTGCTCTGATGTTGTAGCCAACATATTTGCTCATGATTCACATTCTTTCGTAGGAAACATCATATTTTTGTTTCTCCTATAAAGTGATCCATTAACTTTATATTTTTCCCCAAAAGTATTATTTGAAACTTCAATCATACAAGAATATCATTGGAGATTCCTGATAATAATATGTTAGATTTTCATAGCAAAGAAATAATGTTTACCTAGTGAACAAAGAGTTAATCAATGTCTGCTTTTATCCCAATTGTTTGCTTGAAGGATCCGATTTCGCATAATGGGGGAATTAGTCTCCAAATTTAGTACTCTTGACTGCTGTTGAAAGCTTCTACAGATGATTTAAAATTAAATATTAATTCGTTCCCTTTGTTGTATAGCCCACCCTGTATCCACAAGCAACGGCTTGAATTTGTTCATAATTAGACATTTGAAAAATCAAAATCTATTTCATTCTACTGTTATCATAATATGCTTAACAACAAGGTAAAAGAGAAGTGTAAAAGCTCCAAGTAATTTCAGTTGAAAGTTAACCCTAATCCCACTGGGTTTTTTTTTTGACGTGCATCTAGACCGATTGGAATTTCACGTTCAATCTTCATGACTTTTTTCTCTCAAGTCTCCTGCATGTTTTGATATATAATTCACCCCGGTCAGACATGTAGAACTGATTTTAGAGGTCGATAATTGCTCGACCGTCACAAAAAACTGCAATTTTTGTACAGGTTTCTATGTAATTCCTACATCCGATGCCATGTAAACTCTGAATCTTGTTCTAATTGTTACATTGAATTATAATTTGGATTATTTCTTTGTTAATTAGTTTAATTCATACACTTCAGAGATAAATTCTGCTAAAAAACACAAAACAAAAAACAATAGAAACAATAAAATACATGTACATCATAATGAAAACAATGTGGGTAAATCCGGGAATACTAATTTGCATATTTATGCAAATTAGTGATATTTTTTATCACCATAAAAAACATAGATATGATGAATTACATCATTTGAAAGTATTTTTACAGAAATCCTGTAATTTCTCTTGATTTTAGATGAAAATCCCAATTTTCCCCCAAATTCGTCAAAAATGTGCATATTCAAAATTTTAATTAATTATGAAAAAAAAAAATAATGGTCAAATTTGTTTTTCTTTTCAAAATTCTTATTCTACTAGACTTGTTTTACGTATGTGCCAATTTTCAAGTCAATCGGTCCATTCGTTGCCGAGATTTGAGGGGGGCCAAAATGGCCCCCCCCCCCCCCCACCCCCCAGTGGACTCAAGTGACCAAAATAACCCAGTGGGATTAGGGTTAATGGATTACTTTAAATATCAGTCAATAGGTGGTTGTTCTGTAGAGTTTCAAGCTTAGAATGGAATCCTTTGTGATTTTAAAATTGATACTGTTTTATACAGGGTGGCCCCAAAAACACGGAACGAGGCACTTCCCAAAATATAATACCACAATGTTTATGTTCATCGGATAGGGTGTCCTTTCCCATTAAAAACGATACCAAGAACAGTAATTTTGGTTAGGTCGTTTTTGTTTAAGGACGCAGTGAGTGAGACCATGTCAGGTGCCGATTTATGTCGATTTCGACCTAGTCAATGCCAGTTTAACCGCACTCCTTGCCCGTAATACCATTCATCTACCATGCCCATTCTCTCGGCACACGGCTGAGTGCACACTAACAATAGTGCGCGATGCTCAACGTATGAATGGCGGTTCGTGCGATACATCAAGCGCTGGCTCAATACAAATTGACAAAAAAGAGAACCTGACATGGTGTCACTCACAGCGCCCTAAAACAAAAACTACACGACCAAATTGACTGTTCTTGGTATCGTTGTTCATTTGAAAAGACACTCTATCCGATATACATTATACATTTGTTACTATATTTTGGGAAGTGCCCCGTTCCGTTTTTTTTGGGCCACCCTGTATACTATAAACTTATATGTATGTATTTTTATACAACAGGATCCTGTTGTAAAACAATGTATACTGACCATGTCATCCTGTATAAATATATTCAATTAAAATCAAATAAGATACATTACTTGACATGGGTGCCTTTTTGCCCTTTTTTCAGATGAAATCTTTGAGAACGACTCATCACACAGCTCCCTTGGGTGCCCACTGGGAAGTATATCTTTTTCTAGTGAGGACGACTCCATCAGTGCACCACACAACAAGTCAGCCACAAACAGGTGAGGGTTGGTACACACTATGACATGGGCGTTGATCTGTAATTGATATTCATTTATTGCTGTAATGTTCGTGTGTAAGTATTCTTCTCTAGTAAGGATTACTCAACCAGTGCACCACAAACAGGTGAGGGGGGCAAGTCCTCTGTTTACCTCCGCATGTTGAACTTTCCCTTCTCCGTTCTATAAATGCTTAGTGTCTGGTTAGAAGGCAGAAGGTACTGTTCTTTAAGTCTTTGGTTCGAACTCGGGACCTCCTGTGAACATGTTGTAAACACCTAGTTAATCTAGTTAATATAGAAAGTATACATTTCTCTAGTGTGGATGATGACAGCTGTTCCTCACACAGCAAGTCTTGCACTAACAGGTAAAGTATCGTTCACCACCATGAAAACTATGGCAAACATGTTAAAACTAGTGAATATCAAGTTCAAGTTCAGTTCATTTACCACTTTATAAAAACAACAAATTGACAAAGTAAGAACAATAGAAAATCAAGGAATACAAGTTCAACAAAGTATACAAAATACGGACAAAATTATAAGGTGTAAGGAGTTGGTAGAAAGGCTGCGATGTAAACAAATATGGCCAAGCTTGCCCTAAACAGTGGTGCCAATGGCCACCAAGATTTTTCATTTGGCCTCTAGAAACTCTTGTATTGGTCACCAACAAAGAGAGTTCAAACAAGCCTATAGAGGAAAAGACTAATATATTTGTTGTTTTTCTCCAGGAGCATGCACGCACCCAGAACTCCCAAGTTGAAGCCTTGTAGAGGACCCACCCCAAGGAGTTCTTCATCAATACACACAGAGAGGCCTTTGTTGGCATTATTATTATAATTATGTTTACTTTTATTGTTATAACTGTTATTATTATGATTGTTCATATTGTCCAGGAGCATGCACGCACCCAGAACTCCCAAGCTTAAGCCTTTCAGAGGGCCCACCCCTAGGAGCTCTTCACCAATACACACAGAGAGGCCTTTGTGGACATTGTTATTATTGTTATTATTATGATTGTTACTGTTATTGTTATAACTGTTTTTATGATTGTTCCTATTGTCCAGGAGCATGCACGCACCCAGAACTCCCAAGTTTAAGCCTTTCAGAGGGCCCACCCCTAGAAGTTCTTCACCAATACACACTGGGAGACCCTTATCAAGGTAATAGCAAGCATTTCAGAATTGATATTGTATAATTGTATAATATTGCCTATTTTAAAAGGCAATTTGTAAACTATTATCATTAATAGATCGCATCTTATGAACATTATTTATGTTCTTGTGTACATTTTATTATCAAACACTACCACAGTTCCCCCCTTTTTTCTCCCTTTTTTTTTGTCTTAGTTTGTTTTTGGATGAAAGTAGTTGTTAGTTGTAAATATATTACTCATTGCGGATATAGTATCGAAAATAATATCGCTAGTGATATTCGTTTGTCTCGCAATGTATGGTCAACAAGGAATCTAAAAGATCACGACGTTTCGTGTGCTGCTGCAACACTTTGTCAAGTGATATAATCTAATGTAAGCAATCGTGTTTTATACTCTTCGGGCGGCTCCAAACCGCTCGCATGAGCGAGTACGTTCCTAATTGACTTTGCCTGTTATTGACCAATTAGGAACGTACTCGCTCATGCGAGATAGCGCGGTTTGGAGTCGCCCGAAGAGTATAAAACATGATTGCTTACATTAGATTATATCACTTGACAAAGTGTTTGCAGCAGCGCACGAAACGTTGTGATCTTTTAGATTCCTTGTTGACCATACATTGCGAGACAAACGAATATCACTAGCGATATTATATTTGATAGTTGTTAGTTATTTCTGATTTCTTAATTGTTTTATGTATATATTTGCAATTCATTTCTATTTATTTTCATTGTTTTGTTTGCGTTCAACATTGTACATTTTATTGTTTTTAATGGTATGCAGGACCCCTTGGTAGATCAGTAACTGTTTAACTGAAAGGGGAACCCTGTTGAAATAAATAAATACAATAAATAATAAATTGCTACAGAAGAAGCATTATTCATCATTATTATCATTAGTAGTAGTAGTAGTAGTAATAGCAGAAGCAATGACAGTAGTAGCATATAGAAGTAGTAGTAGTATGTATAATTGTGATTATTATTATTATTATTAACATCATAACCAATTGGGTTAATGATTTAATGTAGGGGGTCTGTACAGAAGCCCCAATGTCAGTCTAGTAAATAGTATCATATAATTAGTATTAAAGGGATAGTTCAGTTTTGGTAAAGAGTAAATGACTAGGTAAAATGCCTGTTATCATTCAAAAAGAGCCGTTAAAACTCACAGAGGCGCTCTCTAAACAGTCATTGGATTCAATCATTTTAAATAAAATATTGTGCATGTGATGTTTTGTTGAAATAGGGATTAGATACAGAGATTATCAACAACTATCTAAAAACCACTTTCAAAATTTTTTAAAAGAGAATTTTAACGGCTGGTTCAAAATTATTGAATAATTGTGGGTCCCCACAATTATTACAAATGGTCATGTTTATGTATATTTCAGCCATTTCTGAACCAATTTTGATCAAATAAAGTTCATTATGTTATTAAAAATTGTTTGCTCTTTCAAAATGGACACTCGCTATTTTATTATCTCACAAAAAAAAATATTTTGTGTAGCGCCCTCTATACCAAAACTCAACTATCCCTTTAATACTATCATAATCATCAGCATCAGCATTTTATATAAGTATTGTTGCTACTATCACTATCTATTTTGTCCTAGGTGTAGCCCATACAGGAGCCCCACCATTAGCCATGTAATTGATACCGTCATCGCCCCTTCCCAAGCCTTGACCCCAATGAGCATTCTAAAGCCTGGCGCAGACAGAGCCGACTCGACCCGATCCTACTAGTTTTCAGTCAAGCTAGAGTCAGTTTTGCTCAGTGGGAGCCGATTCAACTATCGAATCGGCCTCGAATGACCTCCAACTGGCCATTGACTGGCAAAACTGGAGTCCTGAGCAACGCATACTGAGTTAATAAGGCTGATGAACACTCGGATCGGGTGTGGGTCGGCTCTGCCTGCGCCGGGCTTAAGACATTCCCCATAGATTTGATTATCATTGTTGTTATTGCTGTTATTCTTTCTTTGATTATTTCTTCTTCCCACAATAATAAATTGCTACAGAAGAAGCATTATCATTATCACTAGTAGCAGAAGTAGAAGTTGTGATTATTAATAACATTATCACTATGTTGTTGGTTTATGATTTGATTTAGGGGGAGTCCATACAGGAGTCCCAACGTTAGCCTGGTAAGGGATCCAGCCAACGCCCCATCCCTAGCCCCTACCCCAAGGAGCGTTCTCCGCCGGTCCCCAAGATGCACCCCTCAAAGGACCCCACGAGCACACCTAATAAACTGGACTTCAGCGACAGTGAATCTGAGAAGTCTAGTTTCCTGATTGAGCCTAGGAGCCTGAGCTTGGTAAGCTATCACATGGAGTTGTCCTCGGTTGTGCTGGATAAGTCACAAAACATGATGTGTTCGCGTCCCTTTTTAAAATTGAAAATGAGCAAAGAAAAAAAAAACTTTGCCGGGAATCAAACCCGAAACATCTAGATTGCTAGACCGGTGCTCAATCATTGAGCATGATGACTCTTGAATGGGGTGACGTTCCATGAAACCCAATTCAATTCTCGCTATGTCAGAAGCTATATAAACCAGGCACTAACTCAATGAAATCAACGAAAGTGCAGGGGATCACACAAACATTTCACTAGAATGGAGAATGACCTCTTGTCTAGATGGCTAAGCAGAGAGTATGCATTAAAGGGAAATGCCAGTAGTGGGAAATAACTTTATTAGTCAAACTAATTGATTAATATTATTGAAATAGCATAAAAAGGAGCTTGTGTGGAAAAATCCAAACCTTACTTCGTCAAATGCAGAAATATCAGTTAAACATTTTATGAAAGCCGCTGACATTGAGCCTAAATTCACCGTCAGCTTGGCCCGTCTACGCTAGACACATTCTATACGCTCGTTCGAGCGATTCGCTTGTTGCGAATTACCATGTGCGCATTTGCATAGGATTAACACGCAGCACACGAGGCTGTATATCAACATACGACCATCGGCGAGATATCTATCACACAACAGATGACTATATAATTTACCAAATATATCATTAGTAGGCGGTTTCCAGGCAAAATTTGTATCATCCCGTATTAGGTAAAACATATTCTTTCACATGATTAGTAATAAGAGCGTCCATTTCATTTTTTTAAGAGGGGGGCGTTTCCCAAAACTGGTATTGGCCTTTAAAGGGATCTAGTAACTTGGTTGACCTTTCCAAAAAATGGGCCCCCTATCAATAATTTGTCAAAACAATTGAAAATGTAAGGGAAAGATCCTATATGAAATAAAGAAATACATAGAGTGTGCCCCCAATCAGTCTCAACATGTTAAACCACTGTCTATTCTATTGATATTTTACTCTTCCCCTTTTTTTCTCTGATTTGTCTTGCAGGCCTGTAGCCAGGGGGGAGGGTGCGTTGGGTGTGTATGCACCCTCCCCCCCCCCCCCCCCCCCCCCTCCCTTCCACCATTCAGAAAGGTCAATTTTTTACCAGTCTCGAGTCAACTTTGTATTGTCTCGACCATCTTAACTGGCTGACACGACTCTCAGCCTGTGGTCTCGGCCTCAACAAATTTTGGCAAGTGGTCTCGGTCCCGTTTTTGTAAACTTCGCACCTCCCCATGAAAAATCCTGGCTACAGGGCTGGCCTGTCTTGTGTCTTTTCGTTGATTTTCCATTTTGAGGGTTAATATAATGTTTAATTTTCCATCATTTTTTTACAGGAATTTGATCAGCTTGCGGACAACAGCGACTGAGAAAATCTTTTGAGTTAGGACAAGAAAGAGAGGTATTGTTGGATGTTATCGCAAAAATGACTGAAAAGTAGATTTTGAGTTATGGTGACTTATTTAAAATCAATACAACTAGAGTATCTGTGAATAAAAGGCTTCTAAAACGTTCTGGTGAGAGATTTGTGAACTGATAATTATATTGGGGGAAAAAACAGGCAACCCAAGATCAACATTATTGCTTGTCTCAAGAATATGAGGTATTGTTGCAGCTAATCTAACAGATGCAGCACCTGCAAGACAAAAACAATGCAATTATGTGACTTTAAGTAAATTTCAAGTTTAATTTGAACAAAATGTAATGTAGTAATTGAGTTTGCTACATAAAAGTCTTGTCAACAGCCTACTGTGTATGAAACAAAACGTGACCTTACACCACAAGATGACCGTTATGTTGCCGTGGTAGTTTGTCTGTTATTAAGCCAATTTAGTTAAATTTTGTTTAAAATATGAAATTCAGGTTTTGGGTATTTTTAGCTCACCTGAGCCAAAGGCTCAAGTGAGCTATTGTGATCGCTTTTTGTCCGTCGTCCGTCGTCCGTCGTCCGTCGTCCGTCGTCCGTCGTGGCGTCGTGCGTCGTGCGTCGTCCGTCGTGCGTCGTCCGTCGTCCGTAAACTTTTTACATTTTCATCTTCTTCTCCAGAACCAATGATCGGATTCCAACCAAACTTGGCAGGAATCATATTTAGGGTAGAGGAACCAAAGTTGCTAAAATGGTGGGCGTGGCCCCCAGGGGGCCCTGGGGGAGGGCACCAATGTAAAAAATATGTAAATTTTAAACATCTTCTTCTCAAGATCCAGAAGTATGACAGACCTGATATTTCATATTTAGATGCTCTCTATTGATGAAGAATGAAAGTTGTTCACAAGATTTTTGTGTGGTGGTCCCATATAAGGGCCCTGTGGGCGGTACAGTTTTTTGGGGGGCCCCTACCATAGGAAATATACATTTTCATCTTCTTCTCCAGAATCAATGATTAGATTCCAACCAAACATGGCAGGAATCATCTTTAGGGGTAGAGGAACCAAAGTTGCTAAAATGGTGGACGTGGCCCCCAGGGGGGCCCTGGAGGAGGGCACCAAGTGTAAAAAAATATGTAAATTTTAACATCCTTCTTCTCAAGATCCAGAAGTATGACAGACCTGATATTTCATATGTAGATGCCTCTATTGATGAAGAATGAAAGTTGTTCACAAGATTTTTGTGGGTGGCCCCACAAGGGCCCTGTGGCGGTAACAGTTTTTTTTTGGGGCCCTACCATAGGAAATATACATTTTCATCTTCTTCTCCAGAACCAATGATTAAGGAATCATCCTTAGGGGTAGAGGAATCGAAGTTGCTAAAATGGTGGCGTGGCCCTCAGGGGGGCCCTGGGGGAGGGCACCAAGTGTAAAAAAATATGTTAATTTTAAATATCTTCTTCTCAAGATCCAGAAGTATGACAGACCTGATATTTCATATTTAGATGCCTCTATTGATGAAGAATGAAAGTTGTTCACAAGATTTTGTGGGTGGCCCCATAAGGGTCCTGTGGGCGTAACAGTTTTTTGGGGGGTCCTACCATAGGAAATATACATTTTCATCTTCTCTCCAGAATCAATGATTAGATTCCAACCAAACATGGCAGGAATCATCTTTAGGGGTAGAGGAACAAAGTTTGCTAAACATGGTGGGCGTGGCCCCCAGGGGGGCCCTGGAGGAGGGCACCAAGTGTAAAAAATATGTAAATTTTAAACATCTTCTTCTCAAGATCCAGAAGTATGACAGACCTGATATTTCATATGTAGATGCCTCTATTGATGAAGAATGAAAGTTGTTCACAAGATGTTTTTGGGTGGCCCCATAAGGGCCCTGTGGGGGTAACATTTTTTGGGGGGGCCCTACCATAGGAAATATGCATTTTCATCTTCTTCTCAAGAACCAATGATTGGATTCCAACCAAACTTGACAGGAATCATCCTTAGGGGTAGAGGAACAAAATGTGCTATAATGGTGGGCGTAGCCCCCAGGGGGCCCTGGGGGAGGGGACTGATCCAAAGTTGCTTAAATGGTAGATGAAGAATGAAAGTTGTTTGTGCATTTTGGTGTTCCTTCAAAAGATGATCAAATGATCAAATCATACCGAACCTAGCTGTAATCCCATCAAGGACGAGAGCTATTTTAAGGCACAATTGATCATTGTTTTCCTCTACAAATTGGCAACTCCTAAATTTCATCGACGGATCATGGCATAAAAATAGGTGGAAAATATTAATAACCATTTAAGACAAATATAGTGACTTTGCGCAAAGATGCCAATTTGAACACAAATATTATCTGTTTCACAAATACATGTATCACAATGTGTTGCCAATTTGAGGATTTTTTCTAAATTTATAGTTATTTACACATAATAAAAATCATTAAAACATAACTAAAGCAGGTAGAGTAACAAAATAGGGCTCTAAAAATTAAGGAATTTATGCTCTTTCTTCCTGTACACCTCACATAACTAGTCTTATTCTTACCTAGCTGCATGGGACCCAAGAATGGCTCGTAGGAAATGTGAAATGAATTTCAAATATTTTCTTCTCACATCAACAAGTATTACAATCTGGACATTTTGTAACATGTAGGTATCTATATACCCTAAATCTCCGTGTATAAGGCGCACTTTTTTCCGTCGGAAACAAATAGAAAAAGTTGGGGGTGCGCCTTATACACAGGTACAGCAAAAAAAAAAAAATATATAAGATAGGTAAAAAATAGTAAAAAATTCAAGTTTATTAAGCAAATTACTAATGAATATTCATACATTCATGAGCAGCAGTACTCATTATATATGCAATTATCTAATAATTAACAATTTGTTATACATTTTTCTCATAATTGAAGATCTTTGTAAGTAAGTGTCCCAAAACAAAATTTCTTTTTTTTAGAAAGTAGGGGTGCGCCTTATACACAAGTGCGCCGTACACACGGAGATTTACGGTAAATGACAATGCAAGTTGTCATATCGCAGAATGGCCCCATAGGGTCCCTATGTGAGTGGGGTTAATATGCTGAAGTGGTCAGTGGCTGGTGAAATGTGTTAAGCTTTGTCTTATATGTGTGTCTGTCTTTTTTTATGATTCACCCAAACATTATAGTAAAATCATAATGTTAGGTACAGGGGATCAAAAGTTATTGATTAAATAGTACATCACATTATAGATTTTGGCATGATTTCAACTGATTTCATATCTTCTGAGGGTGCCAGAGAGAACATGCGCCAGATGTGAATTGATTGACCTCAGGTGAGCGTCGTGCCCCCCTGGGGCTCTTGTCTGAATGAGAGTATCTTAATCTACCTTTTGTGAAATTTTGAGAGCTAGAAAACATGTTTAAATATGCTGTAAATCAAATGAAAATGATGCTTGAATGGACACCGATCTTTGAAGTGGCCCGTCGTTTTCTACCTAATTTTAAGACTGATTCAGCCATGTTCCAAATATTGGGCGCTCATTTTGAGATGGTTTCCTAAGTCCATATATGACAAATTATACATCATTTTAAAGGTAATGACTGCTACTTTAAAGGGTACCACCACCCAAAAATAACATTCTTATTAAAGAAAGGTAACATCTTAAGTATTCCATTCCATCAACAAGTTCACAAACATATGTTTCCAGAAAAAAAATATATAATTGGAAAACGCATCACCATTCTAAAGCATGCGTTTATGCAGTCTGAATTGCGAAGACTAATGTGTGCAGAGCGAACGAATTGACCGGGAATCTATTGTCTAAAAACGTACGCGTGAATAGCATTGGCGCAATTGCAAATGGTTAGCCCATATGGAACCAGGAAATAGTTGTGGTTCCGTAAGTGCTGGAAATTAATTGCTCATTTTGTTTATGAATTACACAACCCTTTGCAAAATCTTTTTGGTATCACAAAACGGTACTAAAACATATAATAATGTGTTGTTCTTTGCCTGGTGGTCCCCTTTAATGTCATGTAAAAGTAAGCATAATCATTTTTCAAGACTTATTGGTCGTTTTGAGTGTGAAAGGTCACAACTATTCTGTGTAAAACAGAAGATAACGTACTGTTGCTACTAATCAAACAGGTTGAAGTACTTGACAATAGAATGTAATCACATCACAATGACGGATTGTTGCTACTAATTAAACAGGTTGAAGTACTTGACAATAGAATGTAATCACATCACACTGACGGATTGTTGCTACTAATCAAACAGGTTGAAAGTACTTGACAATAGAATGTAATCACATCACAATGACGGACTGTTGCTACTAATTGGTTGAAGTACTTGACAATAGAATGTAATCACATCACACTGACGGATTGTTGCTACTAATTAAACAGGTTGAAGTACTTGTCAATAGAATGTAACTCTATTTGAATTAGAGTACATTTTTAGTTTTGATAGTACATGTGAATGGATTATAGTTTTTACAGAGAAAAAAGGCTTGTCATCAACAACCGAGAAGGACAAAGCTGTATTGTTTACAGAAAATGAGGTATTGTTGCTTTTTTTGTTGTGGAAAATGAGGTATTGCAAGTTATCTAACAAGATGTAGCAACTTCAAGACATAAACAGAACAACTATATGTGACCAAAGAACAGATGTGTAGTTATTGAGAATTGTAATGTAGTTCTGTATTTGCTGAAAATATAGGACGCATATTCAGCATCCTAGTACAAATTGTTTTGAGGAAATGAGGTATAGTCGATGCTTGAAATTAGCACAGGCCGTCTGGACTGGGGCGAATTTTGTTTTCCCAAACAGGTTTGCTATGGCACTAACACATCAGATATGCCCGTTTAATTGGAATCGGGCGACTTGAATGGAGACCAAAGTGCGCGTGTTCAATTTAAGTTATAAATTGACTTATAGCCACTAAATCTGATATAAAGCCACTAAATCTGACCTATAGCCACTAACATTAGGGTTAGGGTAAGGGTTAATGTTAGGGAATATATGCCCCTAAAAACCAACACCAACCAGGCAAACTTGAGATAGCTCAGTGGGTAGAGAGCTAGTCTGATATGCTAGAGATCCCTGGTTCGAATCCTACCTTGGTTCAATGTTTTTTGTATTTGCTATTTCAATGTTCGAATTTATAAAAGTCGGACATTTCGGTATGCGTGGTCTCTGACCATGTTGCTAATTCTTAAGGATTTGAAAACCTGTTTGGGAAAAAAAATTTGCTGCCTGCATGGGGCCACTAAAAGTTAACTTTGGGCCATCAAATATGTTTATGTTTATTTCCACTGGCCTGAGAGGGCAACTATATATAGCAGAATTTCTTATGTGCCCAGGCCACACAGCGAGATCTATTAACTGTTTTAGACTCTAATCATAACCAATTTCATTGTAAGATTCTTGAGAACAATATGTGAGAATTACATGGAACAAAGAAAAGCTTACCTAGTGAAATAGAGAAAATCATTGTCTGATTTGATCCTAATCAATTGGGTGAAGTATCCATGAATTATGTACTATGTGTGTAAAAATACACGGGTGCGAATATCTCAAACGGATCAATCATTACTGCGACAAAAGTTGAACTCAATATTCGTTTTTTTCACTAGGTAAACAGTGTCGTTTCTTTCAAACTTTCACAAATCTTTCATTGTATTT
>JBAMJV010009999.1:0-29881 GCA_037951105.1 Echinarachnius parma | reverse complement strand
TCAAACGTTTCTAGCATAATGAAGTCTAGATTGAATTATCCCCCCCCCCCCTGTACTTCTTTTTAAGGCTGCCTGTATAATGGACCCTGATATATGTGTTTTGTATTGATTCATTTTTGCATTTGTACAAACAATTGACCCAGTAATTCTTATTCAAACTTTGAAATTCAACAGAATATCAGAAAAACAAAATGTAAAGCAGTGTAAGTCCCATGCTTCACTCATATTGACTCGCAGAAAGTTGTCATTATTTGAATAGACTCGTGCGTAGAAGGGAACACCTCATCATACATGTATATCATCGTCCAATTATACATTACATGTATGTTCAAAAGGTTGCCTGCGTCTTAAAAAGCTTTAATTCGATTAATTTCCTTCTCGCCCTCCAAAACCCTTTTTCCTTTTGTTGTAGTCACATTTTTTTTGTGGGGCTCCGCTCCCCCCCCCCAAAACATGGTGATTGTAGCTAGTCGCTTAATGGTGTACCTCCTTCCGTCTTCCTAACAATATCCTTGACAAAGTCTCGTTGACAGAACATTAACATGCCACAAGCCCCCTCCTAGCTCCATCTTAGTCCCCACTCATTTACTCTGGCTTGTGAGGTACATTTGTAACTTAGTCTACACCCCCTTGGTCTTCACCCCATTTGGTCTAATATTAAGCGAAGTCAGATGAGACTTGGATTATGATTATGATTAGGGTTTGCTAGGCCCTAGGGGATTACAAAATTACTGGTAAAATATTGATTAACATTTAATGCAAGTGTGAAAAGGAAAACTATATGATTTTTTTTATTTTTTATTTTTTTTGGTTGGGGGGGGGGGGGGGGGGCTAACTGGAACTGATGAGAGCATACAGTACATCGTGCTCCTTTTCATTTGGGATGACACTATCTGATTATAATGGAAGTAATGTTTTGAGACCACTGTTCTGTACATGTTCTGCTCACTGGACGCTGTCATGGTTTTAAACAGTCCATGCTCTACTGACATTACATTGCAGTGGACTCAGCAGGCAAGTTATGTAACCACTGACATAGCAGCAGATGCAACAACAGGGGTTAAACATTCTGGTATTATTGAGTCTTCTATGTACAACATCATTTGAGCATGAACTGTTTCAGAATATGTCATTTTCTAGTGATGTTCTATACACACAATGTAGGTTTGAGTTAGAAATACATTTGTACACAGCTCTAGAGACAGTTAAAGTTGGTGATTTGGTATTTAGATGAGAGGTGATGTGATGATTAAATTCATCTATAGTAATCTGTGTTGTCTAAAATGCCGGTTTGATATTGCGCAAGTTGAGTAAGGATATTTAAATCATCATAATTATTCATATTTCTGCTTCTACATATTATGAATAATATGTATTGTATTAACGGGGTGATTTTAATTTGTTGGTGTTCCCAGTACCCACACACATGTTACTTGGTACATGATGACCTGTGAAAATGAGAGGAATAGGTCGCTCTGCACAAACTTGACAAAGCAAATAAGGTCTGCCCTCCTCTCCTCTCCCCTGTCATATGGAATATGATATTGGCCGATATTGAGTGAGGGTATAACTGGGATGGACTCTTTTCAAAGCCTCGCGGCTCTAACGCTGCAACTTCAAAGCCGGGCAATCAGCATTCCAGTGATGCATTGCATTATGGGTCAGCGAGGTAGGGTTCAATGAACGGCCCGGCATACTGTGCTCGCTCACTGTTGTACCCTCTACACCGTGTACAGCCCGATTTGCAATGGCACTGATTCTGTCTGCTTGGTGCTAGAGCGTCATAATGATCTGCATTGCTGCTGCTACTGCTAGACTGCTAAAGCATAATACATGCTGTACATGACTACACGTCCCACCACTCTAGGTCATAGGGCTATTTTGCTTTCCAAAATTGCCTTTCTTCAAGACTGCCGAAAATAATTTTCTCTCTCCATCTACTTCTTCCCTATCTCTCCTGTATGTAAATATTGCTAGCAATACATGCACTGTCAATGTTTATGTACAGGTTATATAATGTCTATATTTTCATTATAAAGCTCATTATGCACACTGGCAAATTTGTTTAATACTTTCATGGGAGTAAAAAAATAATATTGAGAAACTTTACGGGTCACCACAATTGTCTAAAAGTTGTTGAAAAACTATTATTTTAAAACTATAATACAAAAGTTGGGAATAAGGGCGCTCAAAAATAATAATAAATCAAAATAAATTATTTTGATATTAATCAAGTCCATAACTTTTATTATTGAACACCAGCTATAAACAGTTGTGAAAGTGTTTTTGAAGACTAAGGACATGAATTTAAGTGAGATTTGTAGACTGCCGATTAATCATTGCAAGAGAAATCAGACAGACAGACTTGGTCCAGACCTTTCCATCGCATCTAGTCCCTTGACCAGGGTTTGAATATATTGGTTGTGCATATGTTTGTCTCAAGTTTGATGAACCCCTTAATCAACATGCTTCAAGAACGGTTGATAAAGGAGAGTACTTACTAGAAGTAACTGAATTTCCTAATATAAGAAGTGAAGGTAAACCATGAACAGAAGAATTAATATGTATGATCATAATACTGTAATAATTTTCATTGTTATCACTGTCATTGTTATCATTGTCATCATCATCATCATCATCTTCATCGTCATCATGATCAACATCATCGTCATAATGAAAAAGTGTACTGACGTCATTTGTACGATTAGCCACTAACACAAAGAAAGTGAGAGACATGCAAGTGATTTAGATTTATATTTAGAGAGAGAGAGATAGGGAGCAGAGAATGGGGCACAAAAGCCTCTTGCCTTTTGTTAACCAGTGAGTATGCATGCCGTTGTCATGGTTACTGCTCTCTCCCCTCCCCTCTTCCGCGGCTTTGATTATTTAGGACCCAAATGTGTCCTAAATCTCAGTCATGGGGTAAGTGGGGAGGGCTCCTCTTTTCCCTTCATTTCTGTTTGTTAGTTGATTTCATGTGAGATACTTGTAGAACAAGAAGGGTTTTAGGGAATCTCGGTTCTTGGTTGATTTCCCTAAGAAATATTCTAGCCAGGAAAAAATAATATTTATTTTTCGGGGGCTACTTTCAAGCTTGCCTGCAAGAAAATAACACTATAAAATTTGTTTTGCATTGAACTCTATTGAACTTTTATGAATTTCAGGGGGTTCTTTTTGGCATTTTGGGGGCGAATTCACCCCGAGCCCCCATGTATATTTTTCACTGATTCCAGCTGGTATTCAAACCTGCGATGGTTGTATTACTATTATGGAAGACACAAGGTGATTCTTGGCCAAGTTGTCGACTTAGATCTTTACCTTTGTGTTATCAAGTAGAAACTGCACATTCTTGGCAAAATCTAGTAGAGTGGCAGGCACAACATGAATTGATTGGTCACATTTTCATACTAAAGTACATTTTTCTTCAAAGCTGAACTTCCAAGGGATAGGATAGGATTGTTGTTTCAAGACAATATCATTTTGAAATAATACAAATATTACAAATCTAGTACATACTGATAGTGGTATACATTGCATATCTCTCTTGATGCAGTGTAATAATGAAATGCAGGAATCTTTTTAGATATCTACCCTGCTAGTGTTCCCCCAATCAATCCCCACACCATGTTGTTCCTATGCGCATTACATTACATGATGGCACAGTAGGGGCTACATTCCGATCTGCACACCTTTTGTATACATGTATACCCTAGTCTACCTTTGTATTGTATGTCTTGCCCAAACAGAACCTGCCAGCACAGAACTAACTCTGTGTACATTGCACACACATGGGAAATTGCATGCAAACCATTCATCTTTTGTTCCCCCTCGTAATCTTTGAAACCATCTTTGCTCCCCACTGGTTGGCTTCACCCCCCCCCCCCCCCCCCCCCCCCCCCATCCCATCCCTGCCTGCCTGCCACACTCACACACTCACACATACACCTATACTAAACTATACATTTATACCAAGGAGGTATACCTCCTTGATTATACTGCACATACACAACCACTATTCACTGTTTCACATTATTCAGCAGCCTTTAGGAGTTGGTTGAGAGTGGCAGGACCTATTCAAGCAAACCGCCCTTTTATTGTTCAGGAGGTGTGAAAGCAACCCTCTATAGAGGCTAATCAAACAAAAGGTAGCACCTAAGCACCCCCTTTAGCTCACCTTTGTCACACCTTGACTCCCTTTCATCTCCCCTCTTCCGCTATTCATACCCCTCTTTTTGTCATTCATGCCCCCCCTTTCGCTAGATTCTTGCCCCCCTTGCTGGACACAATACCTGTATTATCACCTGCCTCAACCTAGACTCACTGGCTTCAGTTGAAATGTTATGTAACATAGTTTACCCCTCTCCCTCCTTGCCCCTCTGCATATTATGGAATAAATGGTTTAGAGCTGTATAATATATTATAGACAGATCTGAAATTGCCCCCTCTCACCCCCTTTTAGGCCCCCTATAAACCCTCTATATGGGGAATGTATGAAGATATTTATTAAAGGGGTAATCCGGGCCTGATAAAAGTATTCGTTATTTGAATAAGCAGAACAAGAGGAATAATTGGTGAAAATTTGATCAAAATCGGACAGGAAACACGGGAGTTATACCTATTTGAACATCATGTAGTAATGATCGATCGTTTCAAATTTGCCGCCAAATGCAACATCATGCACGAGCAACTCGCCATAGCTTTAGTACATGAATATACACTTAATTCTCATTTTAATAGCTAAAAATTAATTTTCTCTGCTTGTTTTCACGAATTCATAGAAGAATACTGATGGGCCAACCTCATTGGAATTTTTTAGCTCATAAATTTGCTTTGTTATGGAGAAAATTAAATTTTGTAAAATTTCCATGTAGAAGTTAAAATGGCTGCAGCTCGCAAGTGACGTCACGATCGATAGCAATTGCGAACGATACTAAAAATCGGAGCAAAGTTCATCCTGTCATAACTTTTTTATTGCTCTACCGTTTTGGCTCAGATTTTCGATCATGATTCTTCATATTCACCTCATTTTATAGCAGACGTCACATTTCTTGGGTGGAATTCCCCTTTAAGATGTGATGACGTCTTTTCGGAGGTCTTAAAGTAGCTTGTATTATTCACTCCATGCCAGAAGATTATCTTGGTCCTTTGATGCGGTTAGTTTGTGGTCTTGCATTTTCGTGGAAGGATGAAAGTTTGGTTAATCCTTTCTACTCAAGATTCTATTTTAAAATTGTACATGATTATTCAGCATAATGTACACTTTGTTTCTTATGTTATAATGATGTATGTGTTTATAAATTAATATTATGTGCATTAGATTAGAGCCACACAACTAAGGTGGCATTCTAATTTATTTCCTGTTTATGTATTTTAATATTTCAAGAGGCAAGATGATTTTCATTTAAAGTCTTGCTGAGCTTTTCTTCCTTTCCTAACCTCATCAAAGAAACATTCAGCATTCAATTCTTTAAACAATTTTTGGAAGAAATTTAAATTGGCATTTGACCTGTCAGTGTCTAGTCACATACTTTAAATAACCCTTTTTGCTTAATTGGCCAGCATGTTGCTTTCTCACATAACAATTCATGCTATTGACAGAAATAACAAGAGTTATTTGAGATAAATTTCCCCGCTCACTGATCTAATATGTTGGTTCCTCACATAACACTTTGGGCAAATGGGCAAAAATAACAAATATTTGTGTGTGTGTGGCCGCTAGGAAAGGAAACTGAAACAGTTCATGAAGTTCAAAAGTCACCACCTCAGATTAAGTTTTACTATGAAAAAAAATTACAATTGCCAGAAATATGAATATTTGGGAATAGAATTTGATAAGGCCAATGTCTATAGGGCCACTTGTGTTTTAGTAGGAGCTGCGTGACTTTTGATAAACGTGTTCCTCATATTGCAACATATTTCTGAATGTATGGTCTGTAAATAACTTTGTACAGTTGGAAGTAAACTTTGGTATAGTATCTTAATCAATACAACTTTGAAGGTGATGCTCACAAGATGTTGTGGGATGTACACTACAGGATTTGGAAGATATTTCATGAGACAAACAATTCAGATATAAAAACAGGATATCGTCCTTCCTGAAATATTTCTCAGTCAGTTCAAGAAGTTAAAAGGGTGGTCTGTTGCACAAACAAATTTTTGCTTTGGAATTGTGCTCAATTCTGTAAATCCTTGATGCTCATTGGTTCAAAAAGCCATGTGAGAAGCATTTTTAGCCTCATGGGCCTTTGGTGATACTTGCAGCCAGGAAACCATCACTCAGTGCTTGATTCAGTTTGCTGTCATATTTATTCCTCTCTTACCTTCTTCTATCCTCTTGATCCCATCCTTCTTTTCTTCCATCCTCCATCTCAGCATCTCCTCCGTTCTTCTATTTCCTATCTATCCTATCTTCTAGTCTTTGATCTGATCATTTCCTATTTTTTTTCCTGTATACTTTCATTCATCATGTCTCTTTCCAATCTATTGTATATATGTACATTATTCATATATAAAAACATCCTTTTATCACTCTTTCTCTCATCCTTCCTTTCTACCTACCTCTTTCATATACAACCATTCCTTCTGTCACAAAAATTATAATTTCTTCAAACAATATATTAATATATGAAAGAAACCATAACTTTTCTGATCTAAAGAGGAGGGAGAAATCACGCTAGAATAAAACAAAAACAATCCCGGGGCGTTTCTCTCATGTTATCGTAAGTGCCCCCAAATGAAGTTTTGACCAATTATAACCTCTCATATTTCTCTTGTTGTCTCTTATCCCCACTTCCTAACGAAAGCACCTCCACGAAGACATTTTCTCCAGGGCTGGGTCAAAGGTCATAGGGGTACTTCCCCCATGGGTGATAGAGAGCACCCCTATAGGTCCCTCTTTGTAGACCCATTTCAGATCTTGAGTTAGACCATTTTTGAAGCGGTTCAGAAATTGTCTTGTTGGAAACTCTTGATGTGGACAGACTCAGACCAGTCTAGATCATCGTAAAGGTAATGCAGATGCATAATTCAGATGCTCAGTGCCATCTTGCAAAGGCCTTGCGTATGGTACATAATACACACTGACTCTGTGTTATGCAGTTGGCACAAACTAGCCTAGTTCAGAATGGTGAAGAGCATTTTAGCATCCCCACACATGAGAATCTTCATCTTCAACTTCAAGTTCGACTTTCTATGAGGTGGTCAAGAATCAGTGCATGACTGGTCCCTGGTGGAACCGTGATGTGAAATGGCCTGAGAGTTTTAACTGGTGAAAAATCCATGAACCATGACATGTGACCCATGAAATGAATTGGCATTGAATCACTGTGATTAATATTTTGGTCGATATTTTGCACTAGATGTGAGTGTTCCATTGGTTGCTATGACACCTGAAATGGGCCAAGTGAAGATGGAGCTATGGGGGGAAAACGACGGGCACCGCCTTACTATTGTTCTGCTATGGAATGCCAAATTTCGTACTAACAAAAGAAATGGCTCAAATTTAGAATCTACAGTTTAGGTGTGAAAAGGGTAGTATATTTTGATCAGGCATGGATATTGAAGGGTTGTATACCTTCTACATCAAGTCAATACTAGTCCAAGTCCCTTGACAAAAGTACCAGAGTTATGAGGCGTTCTCAAGTTCTCGGCCATTGTTGATTTGAACTGCATCGGATTTAATCTTCCATTAACCCGTGTCGAGCGAGGTGAAGAGGGCAGCCCAAGGTAGAGCGTATTATCTTACATTACATCCTACATTTGGTCCCCTGTCTTTTTAACTTACCATTCACTTCTTTCCTCTTTCTTTTTCTTGTCTGTATTTAAAGGGATATACATGTATCGTAACTTTGTTGACATACGTACGAGCTAAGAAGTGTTGACAAAATGTGTATTTCTGTCATCTGACGTGTCCACTGAGTGATGTGTGCAAATTCTATGATAAATGAATGTCATATGAATTAGTATTGTAATGCCAATGACGATGTATCCATTTTAAATTGAATAAGCACAATTTTAACTAGAAATTGCATTACGATTGATTTAAATTGTTTATTGAATAGCTCAATCACATTTAATCTGACTTAATGTGCCCCATGTTCACTAGTTGTAAATTAAGCACCGCTTATCCTAATTTATTACGGTGATACGATCAGCTAAATTGCAGTATCACAATGCATACCGAACAGATCCTTTAACTAGCTCATTCAGTCCTGTATTAATCTGATTTAATGTGCCCCATGTTCACTAGTTCTAAACTAAACAACGCTTATCCAAATTTGTGTTGATATAATGAGCTAAATTGCCGTATCACAATGCGTATCAAACACACAGGTAACCCTGAATATTGACCAGACAGCAAGCAATTAGTTTGATAAGAGATAAAGAGAGGTGTGAAGTTGGACATCTTGCAACAATTTATGCAAATTGGTCAGACCCCTGAATCAAAGGGCTAAACTTAATCAAATCTAAGTCAAATGGAGCCAAGTTTTTGGACCTAGCTCATCTCGTATTGAGCATAGCATAAATTGTTGTAAATTTTGCCTTGATAAAGGATCTGCTAGGTCAGAAAGCTCTGCTCAATGCAATTGTGACTAATATTCAAAAAATAAAATAGCTGAAAGAGTGTTTTTGTGATTCCTCGTTGAGTCATATATATGTTGATCATGAGACAAATCAGTGTGTGCTCCTGAATAAGAATGGTTCAATGACACTTATGGGAGGTCCCATTCGATCAATCAATGTGGAATGCTCTAACTAAAATGACCAGTTAACCTTTGACCCTTTCAAAAATGGGTGATAAAGAATGCCATTTATGTCATTGATATGGGCCAAAAAGAATGAAATATATTATGTGTATTTGTGCTAGGTGCAAATGTTCATGATGATATACAAAGTAAGTATGAAAGTAACTGTCTATCAGTTTTAGCAGAGTTTCCATAATTTTATTTACAGAATTTCCTAGGGTTGATGACATTTAGTTTTGTAATGTAAAACGTAATGTCTCTCATTTTGCAGAGAAGAATAGTAGTGCAAAAAAACCCACTAAAATATATTGGGGCTATGTCAGGACTCGATGCTACCACTGATCTGATGGCCCAGGGCCGGTAAAAACTGTTGTTTGGGAAGTGAAATTTCATGGTAGTGAAAAGTCAAAACAATTATATGGCCCAATCGGGCATCTAGATTAAAAAAAAAAAAATGTTGCAATGAGAAACCCTTGTATTTTACTAATTCTTTTACATAATTGCATTTTGGTTGAGTTAAAATGATTGAGATCTTATAGACAGTATGCAAATGAAGTGTGATTTTGGTACCAGTAAAATTTCATTCAGGCAACCAAAAATTGAGAGGTACTTATTTTACTTGTATTACCTAGCCTAGCCACAAGCAAAAATAAATAAGTGTGGAGTCCTTACGATGGAGACTTGTTCAATTATTCCCTGATTTAGCGAATTACACATGTAAACATTTATGCTTGAGGAATATTCCAAGTTTAAATTGTAATTTACAATTTAGAATACATGAATTTGCCTTTATCAGTTCAGCGCCCTTGTGAATGTGCATGTTGAGTACGCTTGAATCAAGATATCACAAGACAACAACATCCTCATGCAAGTAAATTTAGTAAAAATAAAAGTAGCCTCTAAAGACAGGTTCCATTACACACATTTCCACTTTTGGTTGCCACTGTAGACAGACTGGCTGCTATAGACAGGTGGCCATTTAGACAGGTTTGACTGAATAGGCAGGTTGGCTGCTATAGAAAGGATTGACTGTATGCTAGTATTCAGTGCTAGCATGAGTAATGAATTGAGAATGTGTGAATTTGGTTGTTATGAGATGACGGCGACGGCCGCGCACAAAGGAAGGTGTTGCTGCGAAGCAGTGTGCCCATGGTAACGGGAGTACAGTTTTGCATTATCAGCGGTGGGTCGGCAGTAAATCACAGTATTCAAAATGTAATCGCCTCTCTTTCATCAATGATGAGCAGTCGGGAGGAAAGGCTCTGCCGGCGGTTATCCCGAGCTTTTACCCTGTGTCGCTTAAAAACAATATACTTCTCCCATCTTCATCCTGGAATCCGTCTCTGAGGACCAACCTCTCCCCTGGTTTAATTGCCAGGTAACTTGGTTACCCTCATCCCTTATTTCATTATGCATCCATCGCGAATTGATGCTGCTCCTTCAAAATGGGATTTGTTGTGTTAATTTGAATAATCGGGCAAACACAGCCCTGTCCCGTAACCCCTCCGAGCTTGTAATTTTCCCATTCCCCCTGCAATTTAAATCAAATGACCTTTCCCTAGTATGGTGAAAGAAGGAGGAGATGGGGAGAGTATTCAACGAGTACTCTCCGTTCCTTGGTATATTTTTTCAGATTTGATATTGCTGTTTGAGGACTATTGATCGGCGGTGTTTGGAGCTCTCTCTCTCCGGGCGACAGACTCATTGGCATAATCTAATCAGGCATAGACTACTGGGGATGCCTGATTATCACATGCTACTGCCCACTCTTTAAAGAAATGCTAATTTAAGGGGCTATCCAAGTATCCTGGGCAATTTTCCCTTTGCTTCAGTAATCAGCATCCCTTGTTTTTCCCCCACAAGTCTTTGCTTTAAGCCTTTCACTGATCAAATTCCATTTGCCTTTGACAATTTGAATCTGGGACCGCTCCCCCCCCCCCCCCCCTCCCCCCCCCCCTCCCCTCCTTCATTGTCTTTAGACTTGCACTGATTGCTCGGCACATTTGCCTTGCATTGCACAGGAGGTGAGATTTGCGCTGAGCCTAATTACATGCATGTACAGTACATTGTGTCACGTGGGTGTGTGTTCATTCCGTGAGCGAATGAATGCGAATGCCGTGCCCCCGAGCTGTTGTTACAAGACTGTTTGGAGAGATATTTCATAAGAAACGAGCGTGATATGATTGAATAGATGCCGGCAATGTGATACGCTAGCCCACCCAGGCAGGGGTAGAACCCTCCGATTTATGAATCAATAACTTATGATTACTCTATTTGTTTGATATTCATGAGTTCGTTGTTGGGATATTTAGTAAGCATGTACTCCCTTAAATTTTGTCAACAAATTTTCAGGTGTTTTCTTCAATTCTGTTTCTGTAATCCTCTTTTATTATTACATGTTTTGATTATGTCCTACCTTACTTATATTGAACTGAGTCCAATACAGTATCATCACTGCCTTCTAACATAAATTAGGAATATTTTCATATTTCATGCAATTTTGTTTTTGTTCTGTGATAGCAATTGAGGTTATAATATTAAATTTGTGCTGTGTTAACCCATTCACTACAAGATTCTGAAATCCCCATACACTTTGTACATAGCCCACCCGGTTCCCATAAGCAACAAGTTAACTGCGGCAAGAAAACAAATGTACCAAATATGCAATGAATTGGCTGTACTCTTTCCTTTTTTATTGAATATCGATTCAGGTATCTCCATAGACCAGTCCTGAATGGGTTAAACACGGAAACATATATATTGAATGTGTCTTTGAGTATCTCCACAGACCAGTCCTGAATGGGTTAAACGCTGAAATATAACCACAGTTCCCCCAGGTTTGGGAAAATTGTAGACTTAGAATGAGATGGCATAAACCACTCCACCACTCTCCATCTCGCTTCATTGCCAAAGGAAGCATCATTGATGATATTGGGCCACAAGTACTCTCAACAAGCGGTTTGTGTTTTCCTTTTGAACGATCGGCTGAATCTGCTTGCCGACTGCGGTTGCGAATGTTGCGGAGCATCGGGTATCTCTGTGCGGTAATCTTTGCCTTCCTCAAGAAATCAATAGAGGCTGCCTGGGTGGGTGTGCATCAATAGAGGCTGCCTGGGTGGGTGTGCACAAAACTATCAATAGAGGCTGCCTGGGTGGGTGTGCACAAAACTATTCAAATTGCACTGATAAGAGAGATACAGTGCTATCTTGATTGTTCTTCTGACATTTGAACATTTCTGTCCTCAATCTTCATTTTATAAAGGTTGTGAAGATTAGATAAGAAGACTAGTTAGATAAGAATACTAGAGATATTACATTATTACTTTCTTAACTTTCAAATAAGAACATTATTGTGTTAGAATGCATTTGTAATATGTGTTGTGTTGTTGAGTAGAAGAATATAATATTGAGAATGAGTTCTAATGGAAACTAATCAGCTGTACTAAGTGGATGTTCCTCTGTTTTACAAGCATGCACAATTATGTTACTTTTAATAATAGACTAAACAAATTATACCAATTGTAAATACAATGTACAACACAATTCTCCCATTTACAATGCTGCAAGAATATTATTTTGTTTGATTCTATTTTATTCAATTATCCCTGAACTCAAACTTAAATCGAATTACTTAGGATTGCTTGAGATAAGATCTCTCCAGGCATGAAGATCTTTCTTTGAAATTCTATTAAAATCTGATATGGGTGAACTTCGGGTGACTCGATTTGCGAAATCCTCCAAAATCAGGGGAAATTATTATAAATGAATTCTGCTGAAGTGTTCTTCTTTGATAAATGATTATTTCAGACCTACATAATTCATCAATTGAGCCTCAGAGAATCTGATTTGTTCTAAATGCATTTTCCGCCCGAGAAGAGAAAAGCGGGGCAATTCCTTGCAGAATTGGGGAGAACGCTGTTGATCCACGATTCAGTCACAATCCTACAAGCCTAATTCACTTAAGCCCACCAATTCAAAATACTTGAAAATATTATTCATGATCAAACGAGTGTAATTTACAAAAGCTTACCAATTTGAAATTCTCATCAAAATTATATCCTTCAAATCTCATTTTGTTTATTTGTACTCAAATAAGAGGATTTGATGCAGAGGCCTCTTCCTTTATTTACAGTTCTGAAAAAAGGGAGTAAATATACATGTAAATTTAACAGAATAACTTCAAGTATGTGTGCGTCTGACTACAGTCGGATATTCTCTGTAAATACAACATTGTGCACTTGTTTTGCATGGATATTCAAGTGAAACTGACTTGTACAGTATAAACATTTAAAAATTCAACGGTCATTTACTGTGTTCGTCTCCATTACACTGCAAATATTGAAACCTTGTTTGCAGTGATCAGGCATGCATACATGTACAAATGTAATTCATTATTTGCATTAGATCATTTTTAATGTCAGCCTAAAACCTAATGTGTGATGGGTAATGTAAAGGTATCTAGCATCTTTGTTGACAAACGCAAACTGACACAAATTTTGTATTTCTGTGATCTGATATGTCCCCTCAGTGGTGTGTGAATATTCCTTGTAAAATGAATGTCGTATGACTGAGTAACAAGTGAAAACGACGAGAATAAATGTGCTATTTACTAACTCATTGCTTAAATTTGTTTGTACACAGTTGATATGATCCCCTGATTTGTTTCAAATTACAATTGTACATTTCTCATTTAAAAGAGAACATTTTAACACCAAAGCTGGTATTCTGACCTAAAGTAAGATTGTACCATTCCTGGGCTAGTGGACTAGTTATTAGTGTGGAGCCCTGAGAAAACCATATCTATGTCTAACTCTCATAAAACTGCACAGAAGCCAAGAATAACATACCTGATCCACTTTTGGGAATAGATCCTACTTCTGTTTTTCTTTGTTTCTCTCTTTTCTGATTTAACCCATTGAAGACAGTTTTTTTTTTGTATAACATAATGTACATGTTACAGTCTCCATAAACCCTAGCCCGAGAATTTTTAAAAATGTATTCTTTATTTATAAGGGTTAATCCATTGAAGACTGTATGATTTGGGTTCAACACATCTTCTCCGTAGTTCCTAGCCTGAGTTATCTGAGGTGCTATCCTCTCTGCATGTTAACTGACAGGCCGCCCAAAATACTAGGTCTGGGGTCCAGATAGAATGCATGTTATACCGGAATTGAACTCGGATTAAATCTGGGTTAAATCTTTAATGGGTTCAATTATTTTCTGTTTCTCATGATAAACAAGTATAAAGTTGCCCATCTTAACCTCAGTTACATTATATTGCCCTATTTTGAAGCCTATACAGGATTTGATTGGCCATCTCTTTACCCAACATACTATTATTTCATTGTCTTTGCAATTTGTTCCGTTATTACCCGTCTTAATGTTTTATGACGCTCTCTCTATCCGCGGCAATATTATGTTATCCCGTCTTTAACCGACGCAATATTATATGACATATTGCGGTCATTCGCATCGTCCAGTAAGGCGATCCCCGGTGCACGATGCCCGTAGCTACGGGGGCTACTGCATGGTGCCGGGGCCCCCATGCTGCGAGGCACGCAGGGCTGGGACTCCTGAAGGTCATATCTAGTTACCGGAGGGCTCCGAGCTCCCATGGAACTCCCATGGAACTCCCAAGACGGTAGCAGAATGGGATTTTACTCCCCGGGCCCCACCCCTAGTGGCCTAGTTCAAGTTTAGATGGTTTATGTAGATGGGGTGGGGGACTGAGTTGACTTTCAGATCTCTATTTTATCCTAAGTCCTAAGTATGTAGGCCCATCATCAAGTGCCCATAGTCCTTAGTTTTACATTGTTCAGGACTGGTCCCAAATATACCCTGGCTATGGTCTATTAAAGGAGTATTCCGGGCCTGAAAAAACCATTCGTTATTTGAATAAGCAGAATAAGAGGCATAATTGGTGAAAATTTGATCAAAATCGGACAAGAAACACGGGAGTTATACCTATTTGAACATCATGTAGTAATGAGCGATCGTTTCAAAATTGCCGCCATATGCAGCATCATTGACGAGCAACTCGCCATGGCTGTAGTACATGAAAATACACTTATTTCTCATTTTCGTTGCTAAAAATTAATTTTTCTCTGCTTGTTTTCACGAATTCATAGAAGAATATCGATGGGCCAACCTCTTTGGAATTTGTAAGGTCATACATTTGCTTTGTTATGAAGAAAATTTAAATTTTGTAAAATTTCCATGTAGAAGTCAAAATGGCTGCAGCTCGCAAGTGACGTCACGATCGATAGCAATTGCGAACGATACTAAAAATTGGAGCAAAGTTCATCCTGTCATAACTTTTTTATTGCTCTACCGTTTTGGCTCAGATTTTCGAACAAGATTCTTCATATTCACTTCATTTTATAGCAAACATCACATTTCTGGGGTGGAATTCCCCTTTAACAAAATATTATGTTTGAATGTAATATGATTGCATGGTAGGGATGTGGGGTAGGATGGGATAAGGTCAGATGTAGATCTTTACAAGAGGGCTCTGAGTGCCCATGGAACTCCCTGGACAGGAGCAGAACAGAATTCCACCCCCCCCCCCCCCCCCCTCCCAGTTCAAGTTTAGACTGGTTGATACAAAGATGTGGAATGAATTGACTTGCAGAATGTCATTCTACCCTCAACCCAAAGTCCTAAGTTGTCCAAATCCCACCCAACCTCCTTGAATAAATATGTATGTATACCTATGGAACTTGTCCTACTGGTAATACATTGGATATTACATCTTAGAAATGGTGTTTGGGGAAGGGGGGGGGGGGGGGGGGAGAAAGTAGGGGAACCTCTGCATATTATATTATCTTATATCATACCCCCTCCCCATTAATCAAAGGACCCTGATATGAATATTGCATATGGAACTCACAGTCCTACATGAAATATGATAGTTATTGCATGTATCTTAGAAAGAGTGAGGGAGGGGAGGTGGCCGGGGGGGGGGGGGGGGGGAGGGGGGGCATGGGATACTTAGTGGACTCCATATCCTCCGCATTTCTACCCTACTGAGGTGTTGACTTTAGGAGTCTCACTTCTTCCCCCTCAGGAGCAGGTTCAGAGGGCCTTATTAGCTCACTTGGTGGTGTTGTTTTTTGGCTTTGTTTTGAAAATGAGAGCGTTGAACTTGGGTAGATCTTGACTCTGAATGTGGGACGAGGGAGGATAAGGATAGAGAAAAAGTTTTGTTCAATTTAACCCATTGCAGATGGGAACCTGGTGGGTCCTGTATTTTGGTTATGTATTGTAAACTTTGTCTCTTGCAGAATCTCTTTGTTTCTTTTGATCCAATTAATCGTTTTGGTTGATAGTTTCACTGTCACCCCTATGCCTTGATATCTTCTTTTTTCTTCTTCTTTTTTTTGGTATAATATTCTACCATTCGATAATTAGCTACCATGAGTTTTCCTTCCTCACTGTAAAAAAATTGCTGCATTAACACCAAGTTCCTAGTCCTATTGGAATTATTTTATTGATTTCAATTTCATTGCCTCCCCTCCTGATTTGGAGTAAAATATGGGCCATAACTGAAATAATGTGGTATTTTATTGCAGATTATGCGAATGGCCCTTGTGCCCTTGCTCCCAGCCTCTCCTACCAGCATGGTCCCACGTCCCACTGTAGGAAATAAACCCTCATATTTCACAAGATAAATTGTTTCTTCTACTTTGCCCGAGGGATGCATAACATTTGGAATGACAATTCCACAGTCTCAAAGACACCACCATGGTCCCTGAGATGGTTTATGGTCGCTTGGTCCTGGTCTATACCCATTTTGGTCTGGGTCTTATTTGGTCTACTGCGAAATACCTGGAAACTTCCTTTTCCCCCAGCCCCATACTGAACCCTCACCCTAAACATTACCTAATCCTAATCCCATTGCCTAACCCTAATCCCATTGCCCATTCCTGATTATAATCCCTTATGATAGTCCTAAACCTAGAATTCTTATTTCTACGCTAGGCAAAATACATGCAGGAGTAGACTAAATGGGTGTAGAAAAGTGGCAAGTTACCATTGGGATGATGTTAGTCTAGTCGGAAACCAAGTTCTTAAAAGCAGCATTCACATGACGGACAAAATATTCAACTCTGAATATTTGCATATTTTAATTTGTAATATACATATAGTTTGAGAAGAGCTATCTTTAACCCCCAATTATGAATCATAAAATCATAACATTTTAATTGTAATAGCAACGCTCGAAATTAACTTTTTTTGCTGGTGGCCCGATCGGGCAAGTAGAATTGGTATTTATCCAATATTGGTGGCCCGAAACAGAAATTTGGTGGCCCGAAAAAACAAGGAAAAACAAAAGAAAACAGTGACCGGTAATCTTAGTTTTTCATAAGAATTAATTAATGAAAATAACATCTAAAATCACCACCCTGATCAAAAATCCGTAAAGGAATATATAAACCCAACATTGAATCAGTAAAAGGTAATTTTGGAGTGATGAAATGTTACAATTTCAGCCCTTTCTCTGTGCGATTTTGTCAACTTACATCTTACAAGTTCAAATCATGTTGAAATTATACACAAAACAACATGCATGGGACTGAACTGGAACTCTCACAAAATTGGCATGAAACATCTACAAAAGTACACAACTAGATAAAACAAAATCTGTGCTACCTTATTATGAGTGCTTATGCTTTGAAAGATAATAAGGCCTTTCTGGCTTTCTTGCCC
The DNA here is from genome assembly GCA_037951105.1 of Echinarachnius parma. NCBI lineage: Eukaryota > Metazoa > Echinodermata > Echinoidea > Clypeasteroida > Echinarachniidae > Echinarachnius > Echinarachnius parma. The sequence continues at coordinate 12,428 of JBAMJV010009999.1, read as the reverse complement.
AAACGAATTTGCGCAAATTGGACTGAATTGAAGACAAGTCAAAGCATAGTTGCAGAGTTGACTAGACTGTGTGTGGCTATGCGAATTGCTGTATTAAGCTGATGTACATACCGTCCCCATTTATAATACATGGGGCCAGTACAAGGTACATGTACCAGCATGTGTGTACACTTCTAGTTCTACTTGATATGCACTAGTAGTAGACGGGTAAATCAGTCTTTCTCTTTGTTGTTTGTCTCCCCAAGACGTCATAATTTTCATAGGCACCTCCAGAACGAGATGATTTTTTCTGTCTAATCACGCACATTTCTCCAGATTGCCGTTAGCAGATTTGCGCTCGCTATTTTGCTGATTTTGTCCACTGATTTCCTTTGTTTTTTATGCCTGGTTTCGGCGATGTTTGAAATGTCAAATTTTCAGATTTACATTTGGAAATCTTACTGGCCCAATCGGGCCACTAAAATAGAGCAATTATGATTTTTTGGTGGCCCGACAGAGATTTTTGGTGGCCCCGGGCCATCGGGCCTGTGCTAATTTCGAGCGTTGGTAATAGTAATACTAATATCCCATTGTTGATTGTATGTTCAGTGAGAACACATGGATAACACATGGATTTACAAGTATTCTTATTTGCTCTACAGTGTGTTGTTGAACATTTTCATGTATGAACCAAATCATATATTTTTTGTAGTGAGAACATTGCTTGTAAAAATAATTTGGTAAATGTTGCATTTTACTATTTAAAAAATGTTTCGCATGAACCGTGATGTTGAGTTCATGGCTGATGAAGTCTGGGAGTTTGATTTCTGGCAGGAGATGAAATAAGAAAAACAATTCTGGCAAAAGTCTTTCATGAAAAAAAAATTGCCAAAAATGAATGTGTATACTCCGAGATAATTTGGGTTCCTCACTTTTCCTTTCTTAATAAAGCAGGGAGAATGTCTGCTTCAAAAATACAATGTCAAAATGTCAAAAAACACCTCAAAATGAATGTGTATACTCTCAGATAATTTTGGTTCCTCACTTTGTCTTTTTAGCAGGGAGGATGTTCACTGTCTATATTCAATCCTGTTTATTTTTTTTAAGATTTACATATTTTACACTTTCTGCTTCAAAAATATGAAGTTAACATTTTACATAAAAAAACACCCCCAAAACACCCTCACAATGTCTTTTTACAACGTCTATATTTAAAATATGTTAATTTTGTAAAGATATACATACATGTATCCTTTCTGCTTCAAATTGTGTAAGGGACCAGGATTAGGTGGATTTGGTAGATTCTATGGTTACAGCAACAAATCAATAAATCCCCTTCTGACCTTCAAGAAATAATCACGATTAGAGAAATCTCCGGATGAAACTGCCTCTTCAAATTTCAGTTGTGATGTAAGCCATGGGACAAGATATTGTTTCGCGCAATTGAGTATTTGCAAAAGCAGTGCCCATGATTGCGATCGTTATTGACAAAATATGATATGAACGTCGTAGAACGGCTATGAAATCTGCCCGGTAACTGGATCTGCTTAGCCCCGCGGATTACTCACGGCGATTCAAAATAAGACTTGATTGCTGGCAATGTCGAGTTTCTCAACCGATAAACACGGTCGATGGAAAGGCACAAGCGAGTGTCGATATACCATCCTTGGTTTCAGCGTTGTTCCGATCGCATTACGATTCTGCTTTGCGCAATACCTAGGAGTGCAAAGGGGTTTCGCGTGGCGTTTGTTAAAAGATATTGCGGATTATAAACTGTCCTTGTGAATATTTAGATCAGGGTCAGTTAGACATTGAGATACTTTTCTTGGAACTGGCCCCCTTTTAAAATATTTCCCAGAAATTCTTTTTATTTACTTACATTGTAGATGCGTGCAGTATCACAGACTTATTTGCTTGAAGCACGAGTAATTTCTCATGCACACACACATATTTTCTGAAGTTCCATATAAGTTTTATGCTCTTGTTATTATTCAAGAGATCTTCATGCAAATTTTCATGAATTTCTAAGCTTGTTTGATAATTTTTGTCTACATTAGTTTTAAATTTTGTGTTATTTACTCTTTATTATGTTTTCTATATATTCCCCTCTCTCTACCTTTTCTCCACTCCTCTCTACTCCTCTCTACTTGTCTTTTCTTCCCCTTTTCATACTGTCACCAATGCTTTATAAACAAATTGTTTATTGTTTGCCCAGTTGGGAAGTGAATCACATTTACTTGTGCGACAACAAAATCCACCTGCCCAAAGTTTTCGGTATTAATGCCATTGATTGTTTTAATATTCATGCATATTAATAAAACGCAATTTTGCACTTGAAATATGTTTGAGAAATAGGTTGTTAAATAATGAATCATAGTTTTTGTTCCAAATCCGAAGCCAACATTTCATTTTCTGTAGGGCAACAAAAAATTGCCTAGTCAGGGAAATAATTAATTTTATCTTTAAAAAAAAAAAGATTTTTACTTGCCCTGGGCAAGCAGGCAAGTGGGCTGTCATTCCCTCTCTCCAGTGACAATTGTCTCACTGAGGTTACCAACTGCATCTCGCATGGCTTGTAAATTTGTAATACCGTAACCACTGGATCTACCAAGTCACACTCACGGCTAAGTGGTGTTTGCTTAGTCCAAGCTGTTCAAACTATCCAATCACCAACGGGAGAGAAAACAAGAGAAGACATCGTGGTAGAAAGCATCTAGGTGGAATCAAATCCCCAACTGACTCGGCTGGCAATCTCATAAGCCCGTGTCATATCTTGTTTCTGCTCACTTCCCAAGCACTTTTAATATTTTTCTCCACTTTGTTAGTGTTTTATTAAATTTTTTGGAATAAAATGTAAGATTCATAGATTGCTACAGTTCAGCTTGTATCCATCTATCCTATTTGTTTTTGTTTTGATGAGCAACTAATTTGTGTAAGATTTATGATTTCATTACGGGATGCTTATGTTGTTTATTTCTATATTTTTAATGAAAAATTAGATGGTCATGGCGAATATTTCATTTTCTGCAAAAAGAACCATAAACAATATTGGCTTCATTCCAAAGATCTTGGAGTGTGATTGCAATACTCCAATCATTCCTTTGTCTGTTATTCTTTGGCAAGAGGCCCAGGGTGGGCATTAAATGTATATTTCATATTCATGTGCATCTATGTTCATGTATACTTGCAGATACTGATATATGTACATGTGTAATTCTAGAACTTGTTCTAGACTCTGTTTTGATTTATGCTAACTGTATGTTACCTGTGAGACCTGGGTTTGAATGGGGTTGGTATAAATCATACAGCAAACTTCTTGTGTGGTGTGGCTGGGTGCATGATGGAAGTCGGGACCTATTAATGAGACTATTTGTTCCAATACTCTGAGGTGAGAGCATGAATGTTTCGTTCTCTTTACAAAACAGGGATTATTGATGTGTTTGGAGAGGCCTGTATCTTCCTATATTCGTCCCTTCTCTGTATCATTTGACCCCTTCCCAAAGCGAGTTATTGCCACTGTCACCCAACATTTGAGAATATCTCTCTCATGGGATTAAAAATATGTGAATGCTGAAAAGGATTTTTTGGTACCATTCATATTGTTGACATTTTAAGGGGATGCATCCTGATGCTTCCAGAAAAGTGCCCAATAAGAATGGCCGAATCAGGACACAGTCAGTTGACAGTCAGAAAATTAAGAGCGATGAATTTATCTCCAAAAAGCAAGATAAACCCATGGTTCTATTGGTCGATTTTCTGCCTGACCAATGACCTCTAAGTTAATCGTTCATCCGCATACAGCAGTCGTTCTAAATTGTATGTGCTAATATCACCTGTATTAAATATCTAATTAGGGGTTGGGTAGTTTGTTTCACTAACTTCATCAGTGTCACAATGGTAGAGTTGGTTTGAAAATCATCATTCTATGATAACACATCTTCAGAGGACTGTCTACCTTGCCCTGTTCACCTCATAAATGTATCATGTAAACCCTCAAAATATAGCTTTAAATCACTGAATATTATAATTCTCAATTCATTTTTGGTCCCATGTGTGTAGTATGTGAACAAGACATATGATACATCAGGATATTGTCCTTTCCTCCCTTGCCAACATTTTGATTATTTTGTGTCCCCATGGGAGTAAATTCCAGTGTATGAATGAGATTCATGATAACTGGATGCTACACTTATATATCCGGTCTTGAACCTTTCCACCTAACAAGATTTCTCCACTATTCGGGCGGCTTCTTGTCCCAGTCTCTTCCCCGTCATAAAACCCCAAATCCAACATTTCAGGAGACATTTTGTCCCCAGGGGTATAGTATGTGACCGAGACATAAGATATGCCAGGATATTACCCCAATTACTAGCATGAAAACAGCAACTCTAAACGAGGGGGCATATATATATATTTCTGACTTTCCCCTCTTTCATCCTACCTTGTTTGAAGAAAAGGTGCTGAAATATCATATTTCCTGGAGTATTTCCTCTGACCCTGCTCCAATTTCTTAATTCTTTTTGCTGGAGTTTGAGTTCACATTCTAAAACTGGTTTCATATTTTATTTTGATTAATCCCGGGTGACATATATCCTTCCCCCTTCAAAGAAAATAACTTTTTCAGACCTTTTATTCTAATAATGTGAGATGTAAAACTTGAGAAGTTTTATTTATACAATTAAATCATAAGTGCATTTTGAGTAAAGTAATAGATTATCATCTCTAACTAATTTTGACATTTGTAAGTTGTTAATTTGTAGATCATGATCTCACTTCATTTTGCAGTAAACACATTTTTTTCAAAACGATGTGGTCTTATTTGTCACAGTTACCGGTTCAGCGACCTATTAAGTTGTTTGTTTTGTTAGCATATTGCATTTTGTAGCTTCTTCCCCAGTGGCAAAAAACAAAATAATGCAATAATAAAAAACAATACATATTAATTCAATCCAATAATACATTTAAAATTAGATTTTCTTATTTGTTTTTTCAATATTACCATGAAATAGATTAAGCTGGACAGTGGACTTTCACTCAGGTCAATTTTAAGTCAGTGCAAAGGCAACTTTTGGAGGGGGGGGGGGGGGGGCAATGGGGGGAAATGCAAATACACACAAGCAAATTAGTATGAATTTAAAATGTGCCACACACCATGAGGATGAAGAGAGAGAAATAGAAAGCAAGAGAGACAATGTGCAAATTAGTATGAATTCAAAATGCTCCACAGAAAAAGAAGCTGAAGAGAGAAAAATAATAAAAAAGCATGAGAGGCGATAGACATGACCAATCAAGCCTAAATCCCTACTCAGCCCGTGACCATGCGAGCAAGCAAGCAACCCACAATCACCTTGGTTTACAGGAATAATATTTCATTGGGTGATTATGAAGTTCATAATTGTATGCATGTGATGTGGTGCGCTGTTATGGTAAAGCGGAGGTGGGTGAAGGGCAGGGGGGGGGGGGGGGAGGTGAAATGTTCCACCCCCTCCCACAGCCCGTGGAAGTTCTTTCAAACACTCTCCCATGTTTGCATAAAATAAAGAAATATACAAATGTATCAGTTATTTTTTGGGGCTTAAGTTGCCCCTTTCTCAGGAAACAAAATTCATTGCCCCCTCCCCTTTACATCTGGGTTATCTGGGCAAGGGGACAAAAGCATTTTAATTGGGGGGGGGGGGGGGGGGGGCTACTATTCATGTTAATTCTTGGGGAAAAAATTCCCTCTGAATGTTGCTTTGCATATAACTCTATGATAATTTACAGGGGCTCTTTGGGGCATGTTGGGGCCAAACTGCCCTGATGAGCCCACGATGTTTGTTGTTTTCAATGATACTGACTATGCCCCTGGTCTATTTTGACCACAGTCCTTTGTGCAGTGCTGTGGGAACTGAGTACAGGTTGACTGGGGGAAGTGGCCTGTGTAATTGCTCCCTTTGTGGTCTTTGTACACTGCCTATTGGGGACAACAAGGGCGTTGGACCCTCCTTGGTTAGACTGTGTGTGATGTCTGGTGCATTTAGTGACCTTTTGGGCTCTCAACATAGAAGACATTGTTAGGATTTAAAAATGGAAATATAAGTAAATTGAAATACAAATTCAAACATGGATATCTATGAGAAATAAACAAAGTAGGGTCATCTCATTCTGCAAATTTTCTGAAATTGAAAGATAAAAAAATGAATTGTTAATTTCATTGAGGGATATCGAGTTGTGTTGCACTCTCGGTCATATACTACAGTTTATACTTGTTGTATTGGTATGAAGTATTGTTCGTAACAAAATCAGTGTATGTTTGTGGTACAAAGGAAACATTAGAGAGCCTTTAGTTTTTAGCTGATTTGCTTTATGTGTCTAGGTGTATCCAGGTCAGATCATATTGTTGAATGTGTGAAGACTGTAGAGCTCAACTTTGTTAATAATAGATGAGATGTAAATAGGGTTGGACGCTGGATGCTTAATATTTAATGAGGACTTTGTCCATCTTTTAACTCATAGTCCTCCAGGATATGATATACATGTACGGTTGTACATTATGATTTATTACTTATTATCAACTGGTAAAACCCCCTGAAAATCATTGTCATCGTTCTAGTCATCATCGTGATCATCATATCTCCTTCAACTGTATAAATGAGTAATAGTCTTGTAGTGATTATGAAATGTAATCAGTATGAAGTGTCTATATTGCTAGAAAAAGACCTTTCAATTGATAGGAAGATATAAACTGACATCATTTTGTATTAAAAACCTGTGGCAACCTGCTGATGACAGGCGCACAATAATGTAGGGATATTCTCCAAAAACTGTCAGAGACACGTCATTTGGCACTGAATCAGAATTGAGATTTACGGCTAATCTTCTGCAATCTCTATTGCCAATTTAGAAATCAATCAGCACTTATCCCTTATTAGCCAGAGATGGTGATGAGATGATTAGAATATTTCAGAATAAACATTACAAAGAAAAACAGCCATATCATTGAGAGAAATAGAGATTTGTAGATAAGTAAAGTAGATCAAAATGAATTTTCAAGTTCCTCCCCCCTTGGTTTGCGTTATTTAGACATATTTGACGTGTGTGCGACAGTACTATGCAGTCGGACATTGTTGACAGGATATTGTGCATACAAGCGCCGCGATTGCAGCGGAAATTTTTCGTTAGCCGTCTACTATTTGTCACTGGGATTTTTCAACTCGCGACTCCTTCGGGGGGAACTCGAGTCGAGAAGTAGAAAACTTTCGCTTAACAACAACAAGCGTGACCTAACAGAATTTTTGCGAGAGTCGCTATCTAGCCAGATTATCAAACATTTGACCTTTTAAAATAACTCCCCAATGGCGAGAGATGACGATCTTACAAGAAGTAATTGGAGGGGAGAAGTAAGACGTAATATCCTAAATATTAGCCGTTTCATTCTACATGTCTTCATTACTGCAATTTTTCGGCAGATTTGTGAAGACATTTGGGGGGAAAAGATCACCTTCCATTGTAATTAACGACTTGAAAAGAAAGGAAATTTGCCTAATTCTGTTTGGTCAAAACTCACTGCTTGGTTTGTTGTATAATGTTTTGTTTTATTATGAAAAATACAATAAATGTTTTAAGATAATCGGAACAGAGAGGGAGGAATGAGACAAGGAGGGGTTAGAATTTTTGATAATATTGTAATCGGTCATTTGCACTGTCTAATTGTAAGTGGAAGGAAATCATTTTGATTATAGTTCGATACTATCTGCAAAAGTTGATGCGGTGATAAGATGTAATTTAGGGTACAACATTTTTGTTCATTACATTCATATCAGGATGAACAAGTCAAAATCTTTAGAAAATTAGAAGGGAGTGGGAATTAGTTAACTAATTGGTTCCAAGAATTACTAATAGTCAGATATAGAACAAGATAGTGAGAAGTAAAGTTTGATCACCCTTTAACAGAGACATAAAATTGGTCAATCAATGATAGGTAATCTATATTGACAGTTTGATCTTTGGCCGTATTCGAAAGACTCCAGACAAATTGATGCGTACCACTTTAGTACAAGAGCCTTTTTAGGATTATTATAATCGGCGTCTTAATTAACCCAAATGAAGTGGTCTGTTCTGACTTAAATCTCATTTCCTTTGTTAGAAGTCTCTAGCATCCAATTTTAGCACAACCTTGAAGAGGAGAAATTCACAGAACCAACCTCTCTACTGCAAAAGATCTCACAAGTTTTCCACAACTACTTTGTAGTACATGGAACAGACAATTATTGGTGCATCTTCAATGAATAGAAACTTAAAGAATTATGTATCTTTAATTCTGAGTATCTAGAATTTTCTTATTTTTGTATTCACTTTTTGGGCCTTAAAAAAAAGAAGAAAGTGAGAGACCTTTGCTTTTGAGTCTTGTCTATCATAACCTCATTCATATAGTTCCCACATGTAGCATTTGGAGTTAGTCACGAATATCCAGAAATCTATTGCCAATATAAACGGTCTACGTGTACATATACTTTGTTAGCAAGCTGTGATTTATGACTTCTGTTTAGTAGATGGTGATAAATACAGAGGGTGTTTGTTATGTAACACCGTTCTTTTACTCGCTCTTTGTTTTGGAGGTGTGATAATGGATGTGAGAAATCTGTTTGGTTTCGGGATTAGAGCAAAGAAAGATGACAGAGCTGGGATCAAACATATTTGTAACCTGTGTTCGCTCAGCGATCACACAGCGCTGACACAAGGTTCACACAGCATTCACAGTGTTCACATACATCATCACACAGCGTTCAAACGACATTCATACAGTGTTCACACAGCATAGGACTGACCAAAGTAAAGAGGAATGAACCATGGTCTCCATGTAATACCATTTCAGTAACTGCTGTTTATATTCTACGGCTCCCAGCGCTAGTGGCCCCGTCAGTCCTTTTCTAAATCCGACTCTCGAATCTTGGTGTTGACCCAGGGATAAAGAGCACAAAACAAATGGTTACCTGCATTCTGTAGACATGAATCAGCAATGTGTTTGCCAACACTTCCAACTTACAATTGATTTGTGATTTCGGCCATGGTTTAAACAGAGAGTTTTTCTGATGACAGATTTCTTTAGGGTGTAATTTTGTAATTTTTTGAAAATAAATCTTTTCTTCTGCTTTTCATTGACTCATTTTTTTTTGGGGTGCAATTTTTAATTTGGAAAACCAAAATTTTCTTCTGATACTCGTATTTAAGTTAATTTTTATTATGTGTTCAACTAATTTGATTTAAGATGAAAAATCTACATGTCTTGATTTTCTCAATACAAATGCATGCACATGTGAGTGAGTGAGGGAGAGTGAGGGAGAGAGAGTAGAAGAGAGATGGGAAGCAAATTTTTAAAGAAACAAAAGAGGAGGGGGAAAAGATGTTTGGAGGAGTTATTATACAAAAGCATGCAGTGCATAAATCATCGTCAGCAATCATTCTGTCATCATTTCACTTATGTTAACGATGTATCAGGATGGAGAAAGTACAATATCTTTTTATGAGGCCAAGTTTCCTCAAGTCAACACAAACCTACAATTCATAAAAAAATACTTCTCTTTGTTCTTCATTAAGGGGTTGGAGTTTGGATTTGAGGTTGGTGGAGATGGTGGTGGTAGGTTAGGGGGGGGGGGGGGGGGGGGTTGGAGGGTTCCACTCTTTGTATAAAAGGGATCTAGTAACTATGTTGCCACATTGCCAGAATATTAAGAAAAGGTTGATCACATGTATATTACTGAAGACTGTACTCTGTAGTCTGATGTGCATAGCTTTGTTTGGATTAAACCCTCTTAGTATCAAACAATATAAGGTCCATAGATTATATTGCATGCTCTAATGTGTATGGTTTTGAAAGGACTGGTTAAAGCATCTTATTCATCCTAGTAGACTATGCACAGAGGTCAAGTCTGTAGCAACAGTCGCAATGGAATTGCTATTCCAGCCATTCGGCCTTCACAGTTCCCATTTCAGGATTAAAGGTCCATTTAGGGTTCTGAGCTTGATTAAAGGTCCATTCAGGATTCTGAGCATGATGGCAGGTCCTAGAGCTGTATTTATCGGTGACACAACAGTTGCTATGGCGACAATTGCTCTGAGGGTTTATCACCATATCAATTTCAGTAAAAGTTAGATTTAGATTAGGGTTATGTTTAGAATTAGGGTAGGTTAAGATTTAGTATTTGGGTTGTGGTTAGGTTAAGAAATCATTGTTGGGCTATGAAAAAATAATAATTACAGAGCAATTTTCACTGGACCCATAGTTATCACATCTTTAAAGCCCACACTAGCAATGTATCCCATCTTTGTTTTCGGGGGCTACTTATTTTCGGGGGCTACTTTTCAAGCTTGCCTGCATGAAAATAACACTTCCAGATTGGATTTGCATTGAACTCTTATGCAACTTTTTTTTCTTTCTTTTTTTTTTGGGGGGGGGGGGGGGGGGGGGGGGACTCTTTTTGGCATTTCGGGGGCGAATTCGCCCCAAGCCCCCATTTAGTTGTTCACTGTTTGAAGATCCTATGATTAAAACCATTAGTCATCTGTCAGAAAATGTGTGAATAGGAAGAGATAACCCTCACGCAGTCACAATGAAGAGTTATAATGTTCCTTCTTTAGTTTAACGCCATGAGGCCATCTACAGATAGTATTCATGGTGATGGTGCAGGGCTCAAAATTAGCACTGGCCTACTAGCCTGGGGCTGGAGCCACAAGAAATGAGCAACGGTCCCCCCAAAAATGAATTCATGTCACATTGTGTTTTAGGCCACACAAACTACCAAAAATAAGTTGTGATTATATTTGGCCAACAAGTCATTTACTAGAAGTTTTATTTGTAGCCTTAGTTATTAACTGAAGGTCTAACAATCTCAGTCCCAAGACAGGATCAGACCTAATGAGTTATTACACCCCCACCGGTAATGAATAGGTTAATTTCCTTGATGACATTTTGGTAACACCGTGTCTATCTGTAATGGAGCGGCTTCACACAGTCGGTTCCTTGGTGGTGAATCATTCCTATTAGCATCATCTCACTCGCATCACCCCCCTGCTCCCCCCGTCCCCCATAGCAACCGCATCACTTGGATGCTAGGGATGCTTTAAAGGTTTAGTGACCGGATGACATCAATGCCGAACTTCAGCTAGATGGAGCATGTCCTTGCTCAAGTCATATGATACATGTATACGCAATGTACAAGCAATGAGGTCACAATTAACAGTTACAACCTTTTGGCACTCAACTGATACTGAGATACTGATGCCGAACTGAAGCTAGATGGAGCGTGTCCTTGCTCATGTCAGATGATACATTAGGCAAGCAATAAGGTCACTATCTACATGTATATGTAAGCTTTGTACAGCGTTGGACGGTGTTAACGACCTTAGAGCACTCAACTGATACTGATTACTGAGATACCGATGCTGAATTGAAGCATGTACAAGCCATAGATGTGTATGAGTACACGTATTAGGAGAGACTGCAAGGTTGTCAGCAAGGCATAATGTGTATTTATACAGACTCGTAAAGTATCTTGCAATCTCAATGCCCTTTTAGCATTTTCCAACAAAGGAAAGATTCTAAAAGGATTGTCTTGAAAAATAATCAGTACTGATATCTTAAAAATGAATAAGAAATAAATTAAGTGTAATTGAATTTTCATCTCACTTCATTAGATGAAGAGATTTATATTTTTAAAAGATAGGATTTGTAATTTGATTCTTTGTTCATCTTTCCCCCCTGCGCCAGTACATTTCTTTTCCGCCCACTATAACATGAAAAGTAATGATTTGACTTGCCTAAGGAGCCATGCCTAACCCACTAAAGCTCTATGTGAGACCTGGTAATCAGGGGAGGTGTAAATAGCATGAATATTTGAACAAAGATATGACATTGTGGTTGATATTGCCAATGCATACAAGATGGAGCACTTTGGGGAGCCACCCCTAATCACCTTTCCCTTCTTTGTATTAATCATTCCATCATGAACATCTCGACTCGTCATGTAGGCGGACAACTCTGATCACATTTCGTTGGTGCCAATGCTGTGTTTATGGATAGAAATTATCAATCTTTGATTTTGTTTTTATACTAATAATTATATAGATGCCACATTACAAATTTTTGTTGCCAATATTTTGTTCTCTATCAATAAATTCAGGTTCCTTGTATGTTCTTGCTTATATGTTTTATGTATATTGCATTGTCACGTATGTTACAATATAAATCCTCTTAATTATTATGACATTTCTTTACAGACGAATAGATGGAGACCTAATTTGTTTGAATTTACTTCAATTATTAAATACAAACAAAATATAAATTTCCAAATGTATTTGTGAATCAAGATAATTGTTTTAATATTCAACATCTATTTTTCTTATTGTTTATCTGCAGGCATGGATGGTGGCAATTCAACGTGGAATAATAGTCAAGGCCCTGCATACGATAC
>JBAMJV010009998.1:0-67523 GCA_037951105.1 Echinarachnius parma | reverse complement strand
ATCTGGTGCATAAACATAACAATATGCCACATTTGTATGATCCAACATCATAGCTTACAGCCAAAAATGAGTCCCGAGGGAGCGAAGCGACCGAGGGCTGGGGCAGAGCCAGACGGAGAGGGTTTTGCATTTATTTACTTGAAATAGTGCAATTTGGTGCACGTCACCAGTAAACATCCAGTAAACATAGTTGTACCCCGTTTCGGTATTTTGGGCCCACCCTGTATAGGTTTTCCCGTTAATTTTCAAACTCTTTTCATTCAATTCTATTAAATTTGATTTCAATTTCATCCCGAGGAGCATGGAATGTTAGTCTGGGAGTTAGTTTGTTAAGGGGTATATTTGGAGGTGCACATATAGACCGCTTCTGTATGTATGCAAATAATATGCGCATTGACGTCAGACTCTCCGTCGTCACGCTCAACAATAGTAACTAAGTTCCGGCAAGCTAGCTTGCCGGACATGGTTACTTTTGTTAAGCTTGCCGACGGGGAGACTGACGTCATGCGCATATTATTTGCTAACATTACAGAAGCGGTCTATTACGGGAAGACCCCCCGCCAGGCTAAAATATGTTGAGGATGTTATATTCCCCTCTTGATGTTCACGTGTTCAGAAATGTGTTCCCTCTTCGATGCACCAAACCTGTCGGTCTATAATTTATATAGTAACATTGTCAACATCCACAAAATGTTCCTATAAAGAACTCTAGCGGTTCTCGCATACCACGCGATGTATTCTTATTAGAAGCATGGAACCGGTTCTGGTTGTCCAAACATCTCTTCCGTTACAAAGATATGTATGATTGATGTGATTTGAAATTATCTAGTGGAGAATTATAACTGTGTACAAAGTATGTTCAATAAGTAAGCGAATATCACTTTGCATTTTTCGCTTATTACACTTGTCATATGACATTTATTTACCATGGCATGGAATATTCACACATCGCTCCCGTTGCAGAAAGAGATACAATCAATAAATTGTAAGTTACAATTAATTGTAAGGCAAACGTTTCAACCAATTAGATTTGTGCATTTAAAACGCGCGATCTGACTTACAGTTAAGTGTAACTTACAATCGATTGTGTCTCTTTCTGCAACGGGGCCATTTTATCAACCCTTGGTCATTTTTGCACATGCAACAAAGTTACTCGATTTTAAGATTTCTAAGTGTTCAAATGTTTCAAACTACTTGACAGAAGCAACGTATGCTTACAGGCTGAACAAGGACATCGTTCTGCTGAATCTTGAGGATAGTTACACCCCTGACGACTGGCTCGGGGCTCTGGCCGGGATGAAGCTCTACATCACGTTGGGGTCACCAGCTCAGTTGCGAGACAACCTGCCCATGCTTGTGCGCGAACTCGGCGAAAGAGGGCGACAGAGCACGACTCGCGTTCGGAGTGAAGATGATGCTGCATTTTTCCAAGAAGAGCGTGGAAAATCGACCGGACAGGATCAAATTGGTCAAGTTGATGAGCATGGCTCATTAACACATTCCGGTACGTATACCAAGTATAGTACCTTACATCAGTGGCGTAGCTACGGGGACGCGCCCCCACTAATTTGACCCCCAAATGTAATACTTAATGAATTAGTTGGTGTTCGGGTTTTAACCCAGGTCAGCATCATAGTATGATGTCATAATATTAAAGGACCCCCCATAGCGAGATGGATTTTTTCTGTCTAGCCTCGTTAGTGCTTTTTCACTGTTCCTCCAGAGCACTCAGCGACTAGTATTACCTCGGTCATCAGATACACACCCCACAAAAAGTCCAGCACTTAAAGGGATCTAATAGCTTTGAAGACATGTGCAAACACTGACGAAGGGTTGATTAAAATCCACTCTGTTGGCCAAACAAATTGATCAACATGGTTGAAATAGTATAAAAGAGGGTTTATGTGCTAAAATATGAATCATAACATCGTAGAATGCCGAACAATAAGGAAAATCCCATGCGCCGCCGATAATAGATTGAGTATAAAATTCACAGGTTATTTGCCCGGGCCTCCCGGCGGGCGCGAGTCTTGTAAATAGTCGATCTGCTACTCGCGGCGAGGTTTGCGTGTAATGTGCATGTAATGTGCGGACGAACATTTCAAATTACAACCGTCGGCGAAATCGATTTGAGTATCTTCATATCGTTTTCTAAAGTGCAAATATATATATATCAATTAATAGGCGGTCTCTTCGCCAAATTATTATAATCTCATAGAAGTAAAAATATTTTTTTCCTCAAATGGTTGGTGATAAGAGCGTTCATTTATTTTTTTTGTGGGGCGTTTCCCAATCGTTTGGCTTTTAATATCTGATGACACACGCGGTACCCCGGGGTACCGTTGTACCCCGGGGTACCGCCCGCGTTGTGTAGCGCCATCTTGTGTCCACTCGAAGCACAACCGTATTGCGTTGTGTATGCAGTGCAGCGCGCGATTGTATGCACACTATACCCTGGTACAGCCCTAAACAATAAATAAATAATTAAACAAAATGGCGGATATTCGTTTGGTACCCCAGGGTACCATTTATGTCATCATCTGAACACTTCAATCATACATATCTTTATAACAAAAGAGAAACGTGGAAAACCAAAACATGTTCCATGCTTCTGTTGCTAATACGAATACAATGAAATATGATAACCACTAGGGTTCTAAGTAAATGTTGTGGATTTTGACAATGTTACTATTAGTGTTGTATCCGAGTCCACCCAATCCGAGTCCGAGTCCAACTCTTTTTTTTTTTTAATTTAACAATTATTCCTTTTCTTTACCAAAGGCAATTGATAAATTACTCAATCAAGTGATTAAAAGAAATCACTTCATACAGATAAACATGCAGTCAAACATTGACCAGCTTTGAGCTGGACTCGGCCCGAGTAATCGAGTCCGCGACCTTCGAGTCTGACTCCGAGGCCGAGGATGGGGTCCCCGAGGCAGAGTCCGGCCTCGAGTCATCCAACGCTGGTTACTAGATGACGGGAAAATCCTTTTCTCTGAGAATCCATAATCCAATTAATACTTGTTTATTTTTTCACGATCAAAAGTGAAAACAGTTTCTTATCAATAATTGTTTCACATAAAGTGTTCTTAAAGGGGTAGTTTAGTTTTGGTAGAGAGGGCGCTGCACATCACAATTTTTTTGCGAGGTAATGAAAAACTGAGTGTCGAATTTGAGAGAACATGCAATTTTAATGGCAGAATAAACTTGATTTGGTCCAAATCGACCCACAAACGACTGAAATATCAATAAATATATCTGATCTTATAATTTTTTGGGGCCCAAATAATTAGATGATTTTTGGAAAAAAATAAAAAAATGCTTGCACTTTTTCAAAAATTTTCAAAAGCATTTTTTAAATAGTTGTTGATGATCTCTCTATTTAATCATTACATCAATAAAACATCACATGCATAATTTTGTATGAAAAATGGTTGAAACCAATGCCTATTCAAAAAGCGCCCTCTTGTGTTTTAATGGCTCTTTTTGAATGATACCAGGCTTTTTACTTAGTCGTTTGTAATTTTGTATACCTATCGAGCATGGTGGAGTTATAACTATTAGTTTATAATGTTACTGTGCAGGTTTTGGCTACTAAAGTTCAGCCTTACCAAAACTAAACTACCCCTTTAATTTGTTTTCAGGCTGTCGATTATCCGTAGTCGCATCCGGACAAAGGCAGCAACTCCACGTATCCCGGATGGAATTGCGCACGTGGACAACGGCACAGACACAAGAGTGGTTAATCCAAGTGCATGGTGTGGAGACTAGCCAGAATGAGTTTTACAGTTCTATGGATGGTGCACTCCTATGTCAAATTAATAAACTTTTCCAAATGGCGCCAGAATACTGCGCTCATTCTCTGAGGAATGAGTTAGGCTTTAGTTTCACAGAGGTGCTGAGTCTTGTGGATGTACTGGAAAACATTACAATTATTTAGTGGACCGAATGTCCCGGATTCACATGGGAGGTTTGTAAAAACTATGGAGTAAACCATGGTCTACATCTATGGAGTGCTGCTCGTAGACAAGTAAAATAATTTATAATTTCTAACGATACGACTGTTAGTGCTTGCTAACCAGCAAAAGACAAACATTTATTTAATAAATGCGTACCATCAACATTGTTAAAGTGATCCATGTAAAAGTGTCTAACTCCACGAAAATTACTTGGAGCTTCCTCGTTTCTCTTCTACCGTGTTGTTTAGCTTATATATGGTAAGAGAAGAATAAAATAGGGTTAATTTTTTTCAAATGTCCCTTCAGTATGAAGATAATTATCATTGAAAATCATCATCTGAAAAGCGTTAGCTAACGCTTTTAGTAAAAAGAATTGCCGTAGTTGAACACGCCCGGCCGCGCGCCACTTGATCACGGACTCTGGCATGCGGAGTAGCCGAAACCTTTGGCAGCGCAATCGTTACGAGTCGATGTACCCGACTGCATTGAGCCGAGCACGCACAAATTCTGTACCGTCTGTATACACGGGTGCGGATATCGTCAAACGGACGATTATTACTGCGACAAATCTACGGCAGGCCATCAGTATTTGGTGATAAAATGTGAACTCAATATTCGTTATTTTCACCAGGTAAACAGTAGTCGTTTTCTTTTAAACTTTCACAAATCTTTCAATTGTATTTTACAATGATATTGATATAGGATCAAAGTCTCAAATGTCATTTTGTGCAATATCTGGCACTTTACATGGATCACTTTAAAGTCATACCTGTAAAGTGTCCAAATCCACGAAAATTACTTGGAGCTTCCTCGTTTCTCTTCTACCGTGTTGTTTAGCTTATGGTAAGAGAAGAATAAAGTAGGGTTTGATTTTTTTCAAATGTCCCTTTAGTATGAAGATAATTATCATTGAAAATCATTATTTGAAAAGCGTTGATCAACGCAATTGAAAAAAGTACAATTGTTGTAGCTAAATACGTCCGAGCAAGCACGCGTGGGAAACATTCCAGACGCTACTGAACTTTGATCCAACGTGCGCAAATTCCATGAATTCTGTACAGTCTGTAAGCATACACGAGTGCGGATATCGTCAACGGCTGATTATTACTGCTACAATTCCATGACAAGCCATCAGTATTCGGTGATAAAATATGAACTCAATATTCGTTTTTTTCACTAGGTAAACAGTGTTCGTTTTCTTTCAAACTTTCACAAATCTTTCAATTGTATTTTACAATGATATTGATGTAGGATTGAAGTCTCAAATGACACTTTACAGGCATCACTTTAAAATATCACGTGGGACTACTATCAAGGAGGAGATATAATTGAATTTTGAAAGAACATGTATTTTTAACAACTGGATTCTCCCCCAAATAGTGAGATCTCGCTGTTTCCACCAGCCAATTAAACTTTTTATTCTACTCAATATTTATTTATAATTCAAATTTAGCCTTTACTTTTAAATTTCTTGAGAAATTAACTCCCAAAATTTGTATTTCCTCCACAAAATGACCAAACAAAAGTGGACCAGGATTCTCCCTTTCATTACCTAACCAAGTATAATTTGATTTTTCTTCATTCACTTTTAAACCAATAACTTTTTCAAAAAATTTCAAAATCCTTTTCAACTTTCCTATATAATTAGCATCTTTCACAAATATAGGTATATCATCAGCATACATAATTTGCTTTAAGTGTGCACGCGCACACACGCAAACACACACATACACACACACACACACACACACACGCGCGCGCGCACATATTGACATACACCAAAGACGCTTAATGGAAAGACCGACCACTGGACAATTTTCTTGTACAAAGCGAATGAAAGAAATGAAAGAAATGAAATTTATTAATATCCTTTCACCCTTAACAAGGGTATTGAGGATAACAATATCTCATTGAATAATGTCACATAGTTATATACAATATGTACAAAGTATAATCATATAATATTTACAAAGTATAATGAAAACATCTAATATTTACAAAGTAATGTTCCCTAATTGTAAGTTTGTTATAAATTGATATGCAGGTGATGTAGTAATCAATAAATTAATTAAAGGCACTAAATGAATTAGTTACAAATTATTTCAGTTTCAGATTTATCACTGTGAAAATCTAAAATTTTTGATTTTACACTTAATGTTTGATTTTCAATATTGAAATACAAGCAGTGATAATTCTTTGTCGTATGTACAATAATATACAAAAATATACACAATATTTATTTAAATCTGTCCATAATGATGCTGCAGAATTTGGATAGCTTCAACAATGTCGACGGCAAAGGGGAATTAAACAATTTATACATTTTGATAGTGTCCGGCCGTTTTTTAAAGTAGTTATCGAGGAATTTCTTCCTTGCTAGTTCAAATTCCGTACATTCAAATAGGTAATGGAATTCATCCCCAAGTTTAGAAAGATTGCACAAAGTACAAAATCGTTGTGATCTATCCACGTTTGAATATCTACCGGAAACAATTGGCAGACGATGATTTCCACATCTAAATTTACAAATTATTACTCTAAGCTTAAATGGTAATTTCATGAGGCATTTTTCGAAAGTACATGTTTGTTTAAAAATGCGATAATTCAAACAATGTGAATTACGGTTTACTTCATAATGCCAATTTTGAGAGTAGACGTCATTTAACCGTTGTTTTATTGTCAATTCAAGCCACTTTGGGTCTTTGCTCTCTATGCTATCCCATAAATACGACAATCCCAGTTTATCTATTGAATTCTTTATCTTGACTAACCAAGGGGAACGGTATACATCAAGATCAAACATCATTTTCATTATGTCATAAACAATGTGTGATAACTTTGAAGTTTTACTTATAACAATCCTTATCCAAAATAATAACATTCTCATTTCAATATCTTTCAAAATACTATGCTTTCCTAATTCGCCAAATGCCATACAATTTGCACTACTTTTATTGATTTTTAGTAATTGTTTATAAAAGGTAATTTGAAAGTGTTCAATTTCTTTTAAATTTTCCTCACAACCCCATACTTCGCTTCCATATAAAAGAATAGGATTGACAAGTTTTTCAAAAAGATCCAATTCAATATCTATTGGTAAACTAAGCGATTTTGATTTTGCTCTTAAACTAAACATCGCCTTTCGGGCTTGAATAATTTGTTTATTTTCAGCCTTCTTAAAATGATTATTGTAATTGAATGTTGTTCCAAGGTATACATAATCATCTACTATTTCTAAAATCTCATTTCCCAAACGAAAAACAGGTAATTTCCTGATTTTTCCACGGGAAAATATTACCACTTTAGTTTTGTTAATATTAACTTTCAAGGACCATTTATTACAGTATCTATTAACATTATCTAAAGCAATTTGGAGATCATTTTCAGACTCAGCAAAAATGATAGTGTCATCTGCATATAAAAGAGTGAACAACTTAAAAAACACATTTACACCTTCATCACGTACTTTCTTTTCAATGTTACGAGGGAGCAAATTAACACCTTTGCAGTTTTCTCGTAAGGTTGATTCAAAATCATTTATAAACATTGCAAATAGTAAGGGCGATAGGTTATCACCTTGTCTTACTCCTACATTACATTCAAATAGGTCGGAACGTTCTGCGTTACTTCGAACATATGACTTGGCGTTATTATACATATCTTGAACAAGTGCAAGGATTTTGCCATTAATATTGTATCGTAACATTTTATACCACAATAAATTTCTATCAACAGAGTCGAATGCTTTCCTATAATCAACAAAAGCGCTGTATATTCTTTTCTTTTCTGATAGATAAATATCAATTAAAGAGTACAAAACAAAAGTATGATCTAGCGTAGAATAATTCTTGCGAAAACCGGCCTGTTCTTCTCCCATTCAATTATAGGCATCAACGTACTGTGTTAGCCGCTCATTCAATACAGCAGTAAAAAGCTTCCCTAAACAACTCAATAAAGTAATCGGTCGATAGTTATCTGGATCATGTGTTGATCCTTTCTTCTTATAAATTGGGCATACAACACCGATAGTCCAGTCCTGAGGGACGTGCCCACTGTCTAATATTACATTGAACATTTTCCTTATTAAAGATATCATTTGATTATTGCTATGTTTAATAAACTCATTCAAAATAGAATCATTACCAGAAGATTTATTATTCTTCAGTTTTTTTATTTGATTTTTAATCTCATTATCCACAAAAGGTATATTTATTTCATTATTTTGTTGCTGGTATTCAACATTATTGAATTGATTCTGACTTTCATTTCGCTCACTTTTCTTATTCAAATTTTCAAAAAATTCCTTAAAAGATTCTATTGATACTTTAACGTCAGTATTACCTTTTTGTTCGCCTTGCTTTAATAGTTTCCAAAATTCAGCTGGGTTTTTTTTCTTCAAACTTCTAAAATTGTCTTGAGTTTTTTTGTCATATTCTTCTTTCAATTTGGCTATCAAAGTCTTATATTTCTTTCGCAACGCAGCGAGTTTTGAGTCTAATCTAATTTTAGTTGCCTGTTCCAGGCATTTTTTTTTCTTCTTCCGCAGTCGAAAGAATTCTCTTCTTAAATTTTGACATTCGTCATTAAACCAAGGTTTTCCCTTACACGCTTTAGATGGTCTAAATGAGGGTTTATTTCTATTCCTATTTATTGTACGTGACATTCCAAGATTTTTTGCAGAATCAAAGTAAATATTCTTTACTAAATCAACTATACTATCAACTAATTTCGCTGAATTACAATATTCGTCAATTGATATTTCATCAATAAATTTTGAGACTTCCGCAATTTTCTTGTCATCTAAATTCAGCATAAAATTGTTTGCAAGATCAGGATTCCATTTAAATATAACTGATGATTGCTGACCATCGTTAAAAGGACAACTTTTTATTCCTGCTTCTATAATATCACTTTGACTAGAGTCATTCAATTTCAGAGTCAAACAAATTGGAGTGTGTTTGTCCGACATACATTTCTCAAAATCATCAACACGAAAATTGTGAATGAATGGCAATAATTCAACTGGCGTAATACAATAATCAATAGTGCTAGCATCGGCACAAGTTAATTTCCCTTTTCCCAAATCATCACCATATCGGCCATTTATAATGTGCATATCTGATGTTTGACATAGTTTTATCAGTTGACGACCATTATTATTAACAACAGTATCTTCATTATGTCTATTCTGATGTGGCGAATAACTCTTCATTGTCACTACATGGTTCAATGACATGTTCTGAACATTTAATAGACAGTCAAATTTATCTTCCTCTAAGTAATCTTTTAATAATCCTGTTCTTGCGTTAAAATCGCCAATGAGACATATTGGTATCTGTAGTATACTACGCATGTACATTACGTCATCAAGAATATCATCGAATATGTCTGAATTAAAATATTTCGATCCCTCATGAGGAATATAAACAGATCCAATAACAAATTCAAAGCCATATAATTCTTTTTTAATCTTAATCCACAGTATAGATTCACTAAGACCGTTATCATATATTTGTTCAATGTTCTTCTCATATTGTTGTTTATAAAGGAAACAAATACCATGATGACCACCTAATGGAGACTTATCTATACTCTCCTTACAAATTAACCTGTAACCGTCTATTGATATATTGTCTGTCTGTGTTTTAGTCTCTGATAGACAAATAAAGTCAATACCTAATATATATTGTTCAAGAATACCTATTTCAAGTTTGTTTCGAAGTCCACACACATTGAGTCCTAATATATGAATACTATCGTTTACGTGTGGGACATGGACAGATTTAAGATGCGTGCCTACATTATCCTATGTCCTACTTGAGTGACGTCGGACCAAGCTCTCGATCCTCTCACCGTCCCAGCCGAGGCGGAAAAGATCGTCTGGGGAGTCGACGATGACCTTCAGTTCCTTTCCTCTTTGGTCGACGACACAGCTGATCCGTCCGTCAATCGTCCACGCCTTCTTGACCTTCTCGTCGTTCTTGATGGCTCGCAGCATCCTCGCGCGGAGTGGTGTTAGAATCAGGGGGGGGGGGGGGGGGGGTAAACTCAGCCGCCATGATGGTTAGGTATGTATGCGATTAGAAGCAGTTTAGCTACGTCACAAAACGTCATCAAAAGTATGACAGGCTGTGTATTTCGAAATTGATCGGGAATTTAATAATAAAATACATCCCATTGAGCGGTGAAATATTCACCACCTCTTTATCTAGCGTAATCAATTTGTGTTGCCCTTTTCTACCCCATTAATAAGAGCATTTTTTAGTTACATTTTGTGTTAAATACTGTTTATGATTGCTCAATATTTGCAGAAGAGTCGCTCTTCATACACGGATCACTGTCTCAGCCAAGGGAAAAAATTGTTTATAAATTCATCGCGCGCAAAATCACAAATGTACGCGCTAATGACATCTTTGCCATAGAAAATGTACAGTGTGAGTGCGCTTGGTAAAGTGCGCGCCTTACGCACATTCTTATTGTTTCGTCATATTATTTCCCCACAATGCAGTTTTGTGACGAACTTCCTCCGTTCAATACTGCTCGTAAACAAGACCGTCAGCCCGCCATTGCTTTATGTACAAAGTGTATGGGGTACGGTACCTACGGGCAATACAGTTTACCTTCTAGTTCTACGATGCCGTGTCTTAACTTCGCGCATGAAAATTTAGGATTTTTTCAAAGTGGCTTAGGATCAAGAAAATTACAGTAATCTCAATGAAACAATAATAAATTACCCCTCAAATTCTGAGGATTCGATTTATCTTGAACAATTTCATTTAAACTCACAATTCGTGGTGTTAATGACCCGATTCCGTGACTATGTCATATCAGCAAGAGCTTCTTCACCGAGTACGGTAGTCTCCATACTTCGCGCATAATTACATAGGGCACCCTGCCATTGACTTAACACGTATCCCGTGTAGCAAACCGTAACACGCATTTCAATGGCAGTGTGATGATGCAAACATTTTGTGCGCATTAGCATCTTAGCACGCGCAGCGTTGTCAAGCTATCTACGGAGATTGCGCGATCCGAAAGTAAATTTGATGGGTAGGTCGAATAAAGGAGCATTTTGCGCAGCCTTTCGATGACAACAAATATGTTCTACTGGAACGATTTCCGTCTAATTTGCTTGATACTTCCTCCTCCATAATTTTGTTGGAACACCAAAGTTGTGATTTACAAAAAAAGACCACAAAAAGTAAGTATTTCTTCAGAAATATTGCTCTTTATTGGCTAATTTTTTGGTTTATGAATAATTGATGTGTGCTCTTTCAGTTGACATTGAAAATTTCCGTCGCCGTGTCCGTGTTCTAATTTTTGCGTATCTCGCCTATGATCCGCGAAGTTAGGATACGCGCGAAGTTAAGACACCTGTCCATACATTGAGTGATTTCAAGTTCGGTGTTGGGCTGGTGTTAGAGTGGTGTTACTCCAAGAGCTGCTTAAATCGAGCTCAAAATCAGCTGTTCGGTTTGGAAGAACCGATACCGATAGTGCTATCGATATCTAAACACCGCCCTAACACCAGCGAAAAAGAACAAAAAAGGGTTTAAAATGCCGACGAAAATGCCGAAACCCTTTTTCAAATCATTTCAATCATTACGTTTATGGTACACAGAAAAGGATGGACACATCACAGGACAGGTCCATCAGAGGCTACATCTATTTTCAGCAAGCTGGTGATGGTATTAACTATGATTGAAGTCTGTGTAAAATAAAAATCCACTTGGTCTCGAAGGCGAAGCGAAGTCTATATTATAGCTGCATAAATTGTGCATGCATATTATTACGTTGTTTGTTTACGTTATTTTGGCGTACGGCCGGTACGTGTAATTACCATATGCCCTAATTATTACCATAAATTAGACTCAAGATCAGACTCGTATTGGTTGTTTATTGATCTTAATAATGTATCCCCAAGAAATGTATCACTATTGGCTTACCAAAATAATAACCCTCAATTATGTTTGATTTTTTAACTAAATATTCAAGAAGACGGTAAATCTAGGTAATTTATAGACCGTGTGTTATCGATATTTGCAAACACAACACAAGTATTCAATTCATATTCTAAATTAAGATCGACTAGCCTATGTAGTATGTTATGATTAATTCATTGATTTGACGTTCACACTAAATCATTGGCGGCGGGGGAAGGGGGGGGGGGGGCTGGTGGCGGTCACTTGACAAATGAACGAGGGTCAATTTGATAACATTATTAATGATACATTTTAAAAATATACCACAATCTACTACTTTAAAATTATACTACTTCTTATTCTACTAGTACTAGTACTCTATTATAGTACTAATGGAAAGAAAAACACTTTTCAGTTATTTTTGTGTCTAGCATCACTTTGTTTAATTGCCTAATTGTTTTTTATTTATCTTGTACGGTACGTTGGTTTATTTCTAGTTGGATCGTCAACCCAAGCTGACTATAGACTCAAAACCGTCTTCGAATTAATTGGTTCATTAATCGTTTCCATTAATTCTAATCAATTATGAATTCATCGTATACATACTTCTGCTCTAACACTGCACTAACACCGAACTTGAAATCACCATTTCTTAAATCCCTAGGGGCTAGTGTTAGTGAATGGGAAATTTGTACGCAAATCCTTAACACCAGCCATGAAGCTCAGTTCAAGCAGACGACATTTCCATAAAATTACAACACCAGCCACCGGAAGTTGCAAAATTCCAGAGGTCAACTCCTAACACTGCAAGAGTTCAAGTTCGGTGTTTAGGCCGGTTTTAGTGTTTATTAAACACTAACACCAGCGTTAAACACCGAACTTGAAATCACTCAATGGCAGTGTTGGAGTCATAGAAGTATGAATAAACCAACGAACGTTGAGGGCGGTAAACACGAGACCGTGTTGCCTTCAGGAAGGTCAACTCGTATATTGTTATACACGCAGTCTATGAGAAATCGCGAATTATTTTTTGTGACCATTTCGAAGGGCGCCCCAGTTGACAGTAACGTTTTTCGGTAGATTGTAGATTTGATAAATAGACCAGAAGTCCGATTTTGTACAGATTGACACTAAATATATAATTTTGTTTGACATTTCATGAATATGGGAATTTTTTACAAAATCGCTCATTCCAATCATAGTCTTATTAAAATAAACCGCATCGGCATTTTCATGATAATAACAATTTTTGTCGGCAAAACTGTGTGTACAAAAACCGTTTGTGAGTGAGGATGACGTATCGAGATATTAAGCAGACGACAAAAACGAGCATTCTTCAAAATCCCGGAATTGTATTTGTATGCTATTTATTCCTGTCTTAGACTTAGGATAATTAACTGACGTTAGCGTATAACATCATTTAAACTAGAACTAGACTCTGTGGCGACTCTGCCGATTAAGCACATTAATGTGCTTTATTTAAAACAAATTTGCGACTTACTCTTGCCCATTGGCATTGACATTGTATACGTACGATAGTGACCGGCAAGTGACTTCGCGATACGGTGTCTGAGAATGAGCTACGCCGGTCGGGTCGGCGGCAGGCGAGGCTAGTCTGCCGCTCATTCACCGGGCTTCTGCTCCGGCTCAGCTGACTCGACGCTAGCTCATCTTCATGCAGTCAGTCTCGGTCCCGCGTCTCGGTCTTTATACGAAAGTGGTGGTTTTATTTTTACCTTATTGTATGGCCTACTTTGTATCATTATTGAAGGAGATCCAGTTTATCAATTCCAACCCAAATCATGTAACTTAGTCTTGTTCTTGGAGATTTCACCTCAATCTTTGAGTCTTGTATTGACTATTGGACCTTTTTACTCGCTTGAATTTGATACCTGTTTTTGTTGAGTCAAGTTAAAAAAAAGAAATGTCTAGCTTAGACGTAGCCTAGGCAGGCTCGGGTAGGCCCTATTTAGATAGGTCTTAGCCTTAAGCCCTTATTTGGGGTAATAGTACGTTGGACCAGGTTTAATTACATTTATATTAGATCTGGTTTGCAAAACAAAAAGAAAAGTCAATTCAAATCATGTGCAAATTGCATTTGTAGGGGGGGGGGGGGGGGGGTATAAGACTATCCAACCCCAAAGGCATGTACATAGTTGCCTGCATCAACCAGTATGATCATGAGTGGGGAGAAATTAGCCAAAATAAACATGGTGTCCATTCTTTAGGAGTGTAGGCTTACTTATTTGAACCCCTTTATTATCTTTCATTGAATATGTGGTCATGATTGCATTGTAGATGTAAAGGGGGTTTAATGCCTAAAATAGATAGAATTATTTTGTAAATCTTTACTCCAGGCACTCAACAACAAAAAAAGGAAAGTTGTAGATGGATGCAAGCAAAAAATGCAAGTAAACCATTCATTGATAAAAATGTGGCTTTTGCATGAATCTATTTATCTACACACCGAGACCAAGTTTGTAATACATTATAATTTGACTGTAAATCAAATGAATGAGTGAGAGTTGAATATATTTAAACATGATGTCCTCTTTTTGAAAGACAAAGCAAATGGTTGAGACTTGAGAGATAATTATAACATGAAGGAAAAAAATGTTTTTAAAGCTAGCCTGAGAAGGGGCTTGGAAATGTAATCTCTGCATGCATGTTGAGGTAAATTGAAGGCTGGTCGTCTAAACCACCAATAATTACACATCGCACCATTCGTTTCAGTTAAGAATGCATTCTTTCATGCATCGTTTATTGAACTCATTGGGAGAGTATATGAAAATCAGCTTGTATGTACACACTGGTTATATACACTCTGGTTGTATACACAAAGTGCATGCCTAAAGCTATGCATGCACCCCATGCACATCACATGTACAATGCAATTGCAGTCTACATAATTTATGTTGTTTACAAGTACAACAACAGGTCACTGTTTGACCTACATTCAGTTAGGCAAATCTAGAATTGTCTAGACTGCAACTAGTCTGGGTTTTCCTACGAAAATACGCCGCGCTGGTGGACTGTACCAAAACGGAAGAAAAAGACCCTAATAATATACTACAGAAAATACCATTGGAACATTTTTAAAATTCAGATCTTGAAATAACAAAAGGTTGTAACAGCCATTTCATCAGTCTAAGATCTTTTACCAATCTGTAAAGTGAAACCTTGTTATAACGAGCATGATGGTTCTCAGATAGCCTTGGGTTACCTCACTATATCATTATCAGGTAACTTATGTGATAACAGGTCTCCTTATAAAGAGGTTCCACTATAATAATGATCAATTTTCACAAACAAAATATTACATCTATTCAGGTTTGCCTACAATGAAAGTGATTCAATCAATTTGTTATGGGGCGATTTTATCATTTTTCTTTTAACTTGACCATGAGGAAAATGGAAATCTATAATATAGATTCAGAATAGAAAAGAAATGAGCCTGAGGGTTAGACAATTAGATTATGGAAATATCATTTTTCTTGCATCATTTTAATTCTGTATCACTGCAAATGATTTCACCAACTAAAATGACTAGAGACGTCAACTTTTGCAAGGTCATGCTCTATAAGTCTCTAACCTCTGAGCTACATGGCACTCCTTCAAAGATTCTTCCTCAATGCACATACTAGACGGGTTCAGGAAAGTACCACTATGAGATGCATTCTAGCTCAGTGCGGGTTAGAACAGAGTAAAGCAATTGACAGGTCTTAGGTAGGATCATAAGCCTATTTTCTTTGCTCACTTTCATTAAATTAATTTATTTCTGATCAGTTCCCATATGTTTGGATTTAAAAGAATTAGGAATGCCTAATTTTGTTACAGTGGAACCTTTTTATACCAAACTTCATTATATAACGAGGTACCTGATATAGCATGGCTTGTCCATTGCTTGTGAACACTACCAAGTAACATCCATGGTGATCTGTCATGCTCCTATAGTCCGAAGATCTGTAATTAAAGAATGCAAACACACACAGAGAAAGAATGTTAGACTATAGATAGCAATTGCACTTTCAGCCCATTTATTGATTTTGGTATAACATTTTCTCGAGTCCATGGAAAACAGTGGAGTATTTTTAGAGAACAGTCATGAATGAGTTAATATTAATACAACTTTATAAACATTATAAACTTTAAAATAAATTGTCTTGACCTCAAAAAGCATGTAGAGTAATAAAAGTTATCAACAAAAATTACCAAAACATGCAAATAAATTGAATAAGAAGGTGACAAATGATATTGAACACAATGAAGAAATTTGCTTGAATTATTTATATAGCTTAAAGTTTAATCATTCATTGCCACAAACCAATAAATAAATTCACTGAGAAGTTGATCTCCGAGATAGTTAGGATGTATAATACCAATAAATAATGAATTCAAAATATGAAAAGAAAAACTTGAATGGCCTTAATTATTCCTCTCATCCAAATTAATACTTAATTATAAATAACAGGGAAAAAGCTAACCTATGAAGAAAAAAAAAGAATCCTGCACCAAAAAAATGAGTGGGATGATTAAATTATAGTAGAAAGAATACCTGTGCCTGTGGATAGCTGACTAGCTGTGCATAGCGAGTAAAGAAACGGCAGATAAGTAATCCTGAAGTACCACTGTAACACCAGCCTATCACCAGTCGCCAGTCCTTGTTGAACCACATCCTCAAAATATTGCTATGAGATGAAAAAAATATAACATTCATAAGAAAAAATATTCACTTAATTTCACTAACATGTTCTTGATGTGGAATGAAAATACTAGACCAAAATAGTAAACAAAATACATCAGTTCAGAGAGTTCAAATTAGTAATTAGCTCCTGAAAACAGTGAAATGACAAACGAGCTCCTGTAATGTCTCAGTTAAAAAATGCAAAATTGATTGATTGACTTTAGGGTTTAAACTGATGATTAGGTACTACATTTACTTTTCAGTCAAGAGCCAGTTAGTTAAGTAAACGTTAAAAAAATGTCTTGGTCCATCATTTTGTATTGTCATCAATGATTTAGAATGGGCTACAAACGATACATCCTAAACGTGCAATCAGAGTAAGGCCTAAAGTAAGGCCCTAAGGGGTTGAACAAAAACATCAGATAAAAATGTGAATTAATGCTTTCCAGTCTGGGGCTGGCATGTGTTTGCAGGACAAATTGAATGTCAGTGCAGTGGCTGGAAGAAAACAATTAGCCAGGCCTAGGGTCAGTCTCTCACTCTGGGAATCTTTCTTGTTTTTAATTTAAATTTAAATAAATTATTATTAACCAGGGCCAGGCATGGCAGGAGTCGGGACCGCAATAAAAATCAATGATTAATAAATCATTGAAAGATGCTAGGACAAGTCAACTGATCTCTCTAAATCTGATGTGATTAAACATTACCGGTTCTTGGATTATCTAAGGTAGATGGCAAACCATCGTTTTAAGGCCGAGTAGACTATATTTAGTCCAGATTGCCGAGACGGCCAGAGAAGCCGAGTATGAGAGAGGGACACCTTAGCCTAGCTTCGCCTGCCGACAAGACCGCGTGGCTCACTTCTAGTTCTAGCCCACCGGCACCGGCAAAGGCAAAGCCGGTGAAGTTACCGACTTTTACTTTTAGAAGTTCAGCACTTGCATGTCTTTGTTGCCATCCATTATTCAGTCTTAGAGTTAGATCGATCGACAAAATGAATCGTTTTCATTGCCTATTTTACTGGTTATTTTAGTAATAGAATGGCCGACAGTAAGAGACTGAAATTAAATGTTAAAAGATGCCACAAAAACAAAAGATTTGTCGATCTATTCCAGCCGCGCCCCGCCCTCAGACCAGTTCCACTTCCAAATATTTCTTTCAAATTAATATAGGCCTAATGAAAATGAACTCACAAACTAGTTTCAGATATTATTTCAATCAAATTGTCGACATGATGACAAGTAGACACAATCTATAAAATAAGGTATTACAGCATTTTAAAATAAAATCGACTTACTATTTTGTGAAAGTTGGATTCCGCCGTTCAACAGCTGTACGTTGTCGTCTGCTATTTTAAAAGGCTCAGTCACTATTGTGATTTATACACACAGTTGAAATGCCAAATATGTGTAATAACTTAGGAATGCCGGTGTAACTTCTTTTATTACAAAATTAATTTGAATGACCAATTTTGGTTACATTTCACATATCTGATGAAATGTCCAGAAAAAATTATATGTTCAGTGTCAATCTGTACAAAATCGGACTTCTGGTTGGTGTATCAAATCTACAATCTACGGAAAAACGTTACTGTCAACTGGGGCGCCCTTCAAGTGGTCACAAAAAATAATTCGAGTTGACCTTCCTCGAGGCAACACGCAAGTGTTATACGCCCTCAACGTTCGTTGGAATAAACAAACCAACCCGTTTATAACTAGAAGGCTCACTTAACGCGCGCAAGTCACTGTCCAATAGACTTTGTACATGGGCAACATGGCGGAGTGAACCGATTTTTGAAGCTCCCGTAGCCCACTTCTCTACGTCATCGCGTAGTGACCTAGAAATACTGGACCAATCATCATGCCTATGGAGTGCGTAGACTATCGCGCCTATTTTCCTGCGCACTGTCCTAGATTTCATCACGCTTATGAGAACAATGGGAGCCATTGTGACGTATGCATATGAACTTGTTTTATTGACCTCGATCCCGTGACGACGCGTTTGAACTACTCTGTGATTGGTTAACTGTAGTTCCCAAGTAGCCCATAATGCAACCAGTTGTGGGCTCTTCCGGTGAGCAAAAATCGCTGCACTCTGGCAGCAGTGACACCCCCCTGGTTGGAGTCATACTTCTATGGGCAGCGCGCGATGTCCTCAGTTAATGCGCGCAATTACAGTCCTGACGTCACAATGCAAATTGCACAGGGGGTTCCCCACATATTTATTGTTGCAGTTGTTGTTGTTGCTGCTGGCTTAATGTGAATGACTCGGCTATTTTTAGCCTAGCAACAACACTATTTTCGGAAATAAATCAGCTGACTAAGCGCACCACAAAGCAGTATCATGTTGGGAAGAACAAAGTCGATTGGTTTGTCGGTGCGTATATTCCAGACAGTGTGCGTGATAATATGCAAATATCCAAATATGCCATTGCCTGTTTATTGTGCACGTTCGAGATCTATGAATTTAACAATTCTTTATTTCAAAAATGCGAGTGAAAATCTCTAAAAGCTCATCGACAATAATTTTTAAATATGTTTACATATACAAAGACAATATTGAATTAGAAAAACAATGTGTCCCCCAGGTGTACTCAACTTGGAGATAAGCTGATGTTCAATCGTCATACTAGCCTGAATTTGCCGAGTTTAAGTAAGTACGTTCTGATCCTTACTTTTGTTTAAATTAATACTAACAAAGGGAACATTTGTTCCAAAAAAGCTCATCGACAATAATTTTTAAATGTTTTTTAATTAATTAAAATAATCAAGATTCAGTACTGTACCCAAACCTCTGGGTGAACCCACTTTCTCTTTAGCTCGATTTGAATCTTCATTCTGTTTGAAGGGACGTCGCTGCGCGACCGCCAGTGATCTGTCTTGTAATTCTACAGTCTTTGCATACACACCGGGTGTGCACGCACACATAATTAGTTCGATGACGCACACGTACAGTCACGCACAATCGCATATCAACAACAGGCAAATATGTTAATATAGGGGAAAACTATTCACTGGGCCGTTTTATTGATGTATTAATTCATCTTGCCCCAAATTAAATAACACATCGTGTTATTTTTTTAAATATCAAATACAGTAATACAAAATAATGCTTTATTTTCATGTTTAAAATCATCATGTGCAAATCCCTAATGTTGATTGGCTCATGTGTTTATACATACTTTATGCAGTCATAAACAAAAAAAACATCAGTATACCGTGACCGTGACCGTGACATACAGCACCAGCAGGGCCGGAATGCACGATATACATGAAAATATATTTATATAACATTTACAAAACTTACTAATTCATGAACAGCTATTAACACACTAAGAAAAAAATGGGTCAATCTTACACCTATATAGGTGCAAACCGTTGCCACACTGGGAGCACTTACAGTATATAAGTGCAACATTTCAACTTTCGGTAAAGGTGCAGAGTTGATCCTTCACCGTTTGCACCTTGACGGTGCAATAAAGCATCTTTATAAAAAGGCGCAAAGTTGCACTTAAAAGTAGATAGGCAGATGTAAGTGTAAGTGTAAATGTAAGTGTTAGTGTAAATGTAAGTGTAAGTGTAAATGTAAGTTAAAGGTGCAAAGTTTCACCATTTGGGACAAATATGCCATTTTATGGTGCAACATTAACACCTTTGAGTTAAGTGCACAGATGCACCAAAAATGGTTAAAAGTTGCACTTTTGGTTAAGTACCACCCTTTTCTGTGTGTATCTATACAGGGCGTATCAAAAAAAGCGTTACACTTTTGAAAAATCTGTAAAAATTACATTTCAAAATATTTAGAAGATTTTTTCATGTCGATAGATGCCCAATAGTCTCATCTATCAAGTGCCACTAACAAAATAAATCTTCGTTCAGGCTTGGGTGAACACTGACTGTTTTTGTCCAGAGTGTGAAAAATGACTTGCGACAAATTGAAAGAAGAGGGAAAATTAAACCAGCAGTCCGATTAAGTACTCCCATTCAAACAAATTGCTCTTTGTCAGAGTATCATAACCAGGATTTTTTAAAAGGGGGGGGGGGGGGGGGGGGTTTCTTCAGAAAAAATTCTGTCAGCAGGGGGGGGGGGGGGTAGTCGTAGATAATTTTCGAAGCCGAGAACGCGAATTTTTGACATTTTCGAGACCGAGGCCAGGTTTCGTCCACAATTTTCGAGACCGAGACCAAGACCCAGTGGTTGAGAATACTGTAAGCGGGGGGGGGGGGGGGGGGGGGGGGGGTTGGGGGGGGCAGTCGTAGAAAAAAATTGTAGCGGAGACCGCGAATTTTATAGACCGAGGCCAGGTCCGGTCCACAATTTTCGAGACCGAGACCAAGACCCAGTAGTTGGGAATCCTGTAACCGGGGGGTGGGTGCGTAATCATAGAAAATTTTCGCAGCCAAGTACGTGAATTTTCTACATTTTCGAGACCGAGCCCAGGTCCGGTCCACAATTTTTTAGACCGAGACCAAGACCCAGTGGTTGAGGGGTGGGGGGGGGGGGGGGGTAGTCGTGGATGTTCCGAGGCAAATACCACATTTTTTTGCACTTTTCGAGGTCGAGATTTTTTTTTACAATTTGAAAAGGGGGTGGGGGGGGGGGGGGGGGGGTCAAACCCCCCAAAACAGTCTTTTTTTTGGTCAAAGGGTGGGGGGGGGGTTGAACCCCTATACCCCCCCCCCCCCCCCTGGGTACGCCTTTTATAATAACATAATCCTAAATTCATGCAAAAGAGCAATTTGTTTGAATGGGAGTACTTATTCAGATTGCTGGTTACATTTTCTCTCTTCTTTCAATTTGGCGCAAGTCATTTTTCACACTCTGCACAAAAACAGTCAGTGTTCGCCCAGGCGTGAACGAAAATTTGTTTTGTTAGTGGCACTTGAAGACTATTGGGCATCTATCGACATGAAAAAATCTTCTAAATATTTTGAAAGGTAATGTTGTCAGATTTTTCAAAAGTGTAACGCTTTTTTTTATACGCTCTGTATAGCCCTATCCTCCTAATCGTATATACTAACCTACAACATATCCTATACATACTTTGCCCTAAGCCTATACCTATCGTTCACGATTAGCTTATAACCAGCCTACAACACGATGTATGTTTTGTAGTGGTTAGTAAATTAACACAGACTTTAAACATTATTGCATTCATTAATTTCCATCCGAAAGTGGTTCACAAGAGTCCACTGATAATTAATTATACTAATTTAAGTTAAAAATGCATTTTGATAATTATTTCACAAAATAACGGGATTATGAATAGATTCAATGTCATTTTGAAAAAGCACAAACTAGCTCATGAATATTCATGAACCTGTTACAAATTACTTTAAATTGTGTGGTTTAACGGTATATTCGTATTTAATAATGTCTACAAGAAATTCGGTTTCACAGACCAGGGTAATAAAAGAAACACCCTGTGATGTTAGCATAGGCCTAGTTCAGCAGGATTGTTTCTGTTTCATAAAAGAAATTGTCGTTATTTGACAGGAACATTGTCGCCAGTAAATAAAACCAGAACCATGCGAACATTTGTATTAAAAAAACAAAAACAAACAAAACAGGGAAAGTTCTAGGTAGTACGAAAAATCGTTTATTAACAGTTATGAATGTAGATAATTGGAAATAAAACACAATTTTCATAAACTAACAACATTTCTGTTAATTTACAGAATAAGTTCTGTAAAATTGATAAAAACGTTGACAAGTTGTAATTTTAAGGGCAAAAAACCTTATAATTACACAGTTAATTTTGACAGTGTAGCTGATGGCCCAACATTTGTGTAGGACATCACATTACCGTTACATAATCTAACCATTGCAACCATTTCAACAAAATACATGCAAATACTGTAAATAAAATATTTATATTCATATTAAAACAAGATGCGCCGCTTTGCACTGCAAAGGTGTAAAAACTTAATGCAAGACAAACAGCCCCTTCGTTGAATAATCAACTGCAAGTATGCAATTCTATGGATTTTGAAAGGGTTTGCACGTTTTCTATAGCAAGTTGTTTTAGGTGCCAACAGCATGATTACGCATCTTTGCATTGAAACTGCTTTTGTTTGTGTCCGTATGTGTCCCAATATAGAAATCTTTCTAAGAAGACTTCTCTTTTTGTTAACAAAATGTTATATTCCTGGGTTTGATGGTCCAATTGCATAAACAATGTTATTCAAACAATTCAAGTCAATAGCGTCCAGCGGTGACCTGGAGACGAACTATTCAACTGATATAAATGCGATTCAAATACGTAGACAAAATCGTACACAAATCAGCTATGTCGGACAAACCCCTGAAAAGCTTTTCAACTTGCCATGAGCAACCATTGATGATAGGCTACGCATGAACTGGTCTTTAGAGCAGGGCAATTCCACGGTAACGGAAGGACATTCAGACACAATTTTGGAACTTCAATCAAATAATTCCAGGATCCTGCTTTTGATTTTGTATTCTAAATGGCATGTCTTTGATCCTTGTTGGGACACCTTTGATTTCCACTATTTCTAAAATTTTGACCGCATTATGTAAATTAGATATGGACACTAATGAGGCCGGTAACGGAAGGACGCCAAAATGGACATGGATTTTCAAGTTTTTTAGTTATGACCCAATCTCTGTGAAGTTACGAGGTTTATCATGTTAAGTTGGCTACTAGTCAATTTCCTTATGTTCACAGAGTATAACACCACCTTTTAAGAAAAATATCTACATTGGTATATTAATTATGAGAAATTAATTACTCCAGTGTTCGGTAACGGAAGGACGGTAACGGAAGGACCTCTGAAAAGTCTAATGGAATTGTACAATAAAATTTATTTTGAAATTTAAAGACCATTTATGAGAAGGAAACATCTCTTTTGTGGTCTAAAATGAGTTTGTATCATAGCATATGGACATCACAAGCATTTACATTTCTATTTTTTTTCTTACTATATTTCATGCTCCAATGGCTCTTATTCATGGTCAATCCATGGTAACGGAAGGACACTCAGACACAAATTTTTTTTTTTTATCTCCGCACATTATTGAATATGCATACAAATGAGGTCGGTAACGGAAGGACACCAAAATGGACAAGGTTTTGTTGTCAAATCACCTTTAAAAAAAAAGAAAATTTTCATCGCAGCCCCCTTCATATTTGCTAATATTTGGTATGTATGATATTTCGACCTTTAACAGCACAAATATTTAAGTTTTAGCCCAATCCGCCCAATGGATTTGGCGCTATGGTCGATTCTTATGGGGGAGTTTTGTAAGAAATAGGCGTGGGCACCATTTTTCAAATGGCCATTGTCCATTAACCGTTGGATCAATTCATTTTGTAAAGGTGTCATTGGACTGGGGATGTTATGTGCAATCCATTTATGCCATTTGTGTTCATGCATGAGCGAGTTTGGATACGATAACCTTTGACCTTAGATTTTGACCTTCCGTTTTACCTCGTGGATCAAA
Source organism: Echinarachnius parma (assembly GCA_037951105.1). Taxonomy (NCBI): domain Eukaryota; kingdom Metazoa; phylum Echinodermata; class Echinoidea; order Clypeasteroida; family Echinarachniidae; genus Echinarachnius; species Echinarachnius parma. The sequence goes on along the minus strand of JBAMJV010009998.1, from coordinate 43,491 downwards.
TAATTTTGAGAATTTGTTTTGCTTAAATCTTGGCTTAATATAATTTCTACAACATATGAAAGAATTGGAGATATATTATTTCTTGCTTTTTCTACAGCCTTGTTTTTAGTTTGCAAATTTCATGTAAAATTTAATTATTTTAGACCTACACCCATGTCCAAGAATTCTATAGGGGTGTATTGTATAAAAAAAGACCTATTCAAAGTCATGATCAGAGCCTATTCACACACTGGCTCACCACAGTTAAATAGACCTACTAATCCCCATACAATAGAAATCCAGACAAATGGCATCATGGTACAAGGGCCCTGTTGTAGAAAGAGATAAAATCAACTGTGAGCCAGATCAAATGTTCTAAATGCACAAATCTGATTGGTTGACAAACAGAAAATTACTAGTCTGACCACGCTACGCCACTAATAGCTGGCCATTGCAGGTATTGTCTCATTATTTTGGGTTTTCATATATGAGAGACCAATTTTTTAACATCAATTTTGTCATAATATGTAATATGAGGTACCTTGTCCATCTGTTACCATGTGTATGGTAACGGAAGGACATTTTCTTTTGTTATTTATTAATTAACGAAGAAACAATGAGTAATACAATTGTTAGCAATGGGAAGGCCTACTTGAACTTGCTTTGCACTGAAGATAGGTCTGCTCTCTAACAATTATGTGAGCCACAAAATTAAAAATGTTGATTTTTTTCGGTAACGGAAGGACATTTTCAAAGGCTGAAAATAAGAAGTCATTCAAGCATAACAAATCAAGTAAATCATACAAATTTACTATTTTACGAAATGGTCATATCTCAGGAGTCAGAATAATGGTTTTTAGGCTTAACTGTGGAAATATTAAACAAACACAGGATCAAAACACTTTTTCACAAAAATGTCGAATTTGTGGGGTTCAATTATGGTTATAAAGTTATTATAAAAAAACAACTAAAATTGTGTAAAACTTAAATTTTCTCATTGAATTCCAAAAATATAGAATTTAAGCTTTGATTTGATACCAAATTTGTATCATAAAAATGCTTGTAAAATGTTTGGTCAAATGTCCACTTTGGCGTGGAATTGCCCAGCATCGAATTAATGACGTCGCATAAAGCATACTGCCCATTAGGCGATCTGCGCTTGCGATCTAGCCCGAGTTGCTAGCGATCTCAGTTCGGTGTGAATCGCACCAGTTCGCCGCGAGTCAGCCCGATCTCATTGCGTACGCGATCTTTTCGGTGCCCACTATGCGATCTCACGGTGACTTCATATTGTCCCTATTTCCACGCATGCGCGCATCGTTGAGAATCAGAGCCAGGTATTGTTCGCTCTTGCTTGTCTTGACATCAGAATACGCTTTGCGAGTTTTTTTTTTAATAAACCCAGTGCCCACCTTGCGATCTGCGCCTAGCGATCTTGCCCGAATAGGAGCGATCCCCTGAGATCTGTGGTTAAGTCGCAAAGTGGGCACCAATGGCCGCACCAGATCGCTGTATCTCGCGTCCGCAAGGGTGGTGTTGGTTGCGGTCGCCAGGTTTTGGACATGTTCAAACATTTTGTTCTCGATCGCATGTCGGGCGGGATCGCCATTTGGGGCAATTGTTCATATTTCCTGATATCAGGAATTCAATCCTTGATATCAGGAATTCTGTTTTCAAATATCAATAATTAAATTCTTGATATCAGGAAATAAATTAATGATATCCAGAGTTCGATTTCTTGATATCCAGAGTTCGATTTCTTGATATCAAGAATTCAATTTCTTGATGCCAGGAGTTGAATTTTTGAAATCAGGAATTGCCATTGGTTAGCAACATAAAGTGGTTTCTTGATATCAAGAATTCAATGTTCAGTTATGCGAAACTGCTCTACAAAGGCGCCCTGCAAGAATATAGAATTCTTTTCTTGATATCAAGAATGGAATTGTTGATATCAATAAATGATTTGCTGTTGTTAAGCAATAGTAACTGTTGATATCAAGAAAAGGAAATAAATGTTCAAACGGCTAGCCATGACTCGCCAACAAATTCAGAATCAAACAAGCGTGAATTCCTCGTTATTGTATTCCTTGACAATGGGAGGAAATAGGGGCCAAGCTATGACCCCAAGGTGGCCAAATTGAAAAGATCGCGTGCACAATGGAATCAGGCAGACTCACTGCGAACTGATGTGATTCCAAGGTCGCTAGCCCAATGCCTACTATGCGATCTTGTCCGAATAGAAGCGATCCCCTGAGATCTGTGTTAAGTCGCAAAGTGGGCACCAATGGCCGCACCAGACCTGGTCGCCAGATTTTTAAACATGTCAAAACCCCGGCGACCGCAACCGATTGCTCGATCGGTCAGCACGCGGTCAGCACGCGACACGTTGCATGGTCCAGCTCTGTCTTGGTTCTTGATATATTATATTTATATGTAGTGCATTTAAACTATTTTGGATACACACTTGAGGAGTAATCATGTGGCGTTAAAGGGACTACAGCATCTAGATGGCCTAATTTTCACGATTCGGCTCTCTATATGTAATTTTTCCCGAAGAAAAAGAATTTGGCAGTCATTTCTCATGAAAACAATCAATTTTGGGGTAATTAGTAAATATCTAATTGTCCTGGGAACGCCCCTTTTAAATCGCCAAAATGTGACGTCATCTAAAGAACGGACTAATGAACCGAATTCTGTAGATGACGCGTCATGACGTAAGCCAATGAATTGTCAATCACATGTCGATCACGCTGCCGATTCCGGACCCTAAATGTGGGTGGGGCGTAAACTGGCTGCTAAGTGAGATTTGGCATCAGAAAACTAGTCTTAAATCACTACTGTGTTTATTTTCATGGATTTTTTTTTCGGCAGACCTATGTTTCAAGTCATCAACTATGGAATAAGTGTCAAAGTACGTTGTATTCTTTAGGTCCTTTAAGGTAAGCACTCATTTGTGGGCCAATGGATATAGGTGTGGAAGAACAGGGAGACTTTATTGAAGTAAAACGAAAGTCAAAAAGAGCCCGACCCGGCAGTTTAGACATTGAAACTCTGAATTGTGAAGATACTGATACGGAATATATTGAGGCTTTACCCGAGACTGTCCTCCAAGATTTGAAGGTATTGATAGTGCCAATAGATAGGCAGAAGAGTTTGATTTCGATTAATCCTATGGTGATTGCAAAAACTCTAGAAAAATGCGTGGGAAACACCCACTTGAAACATGTGAAGCACGTTCGAAACGGTATTCTTGTAATTTGTCAGAACATCAAGCAGTATAACGACCTAAAGAAGATATTATTTGTATACAAGAAACATGGTTCAATGATGAAAATGTGTTTTATATTCCGAATTATACATGTAATTATCGGAATAGGATAACGGGCCAATCACGAGGTGGTTGTGCTATATATGTGCATTCTTCTATTGTAAGTAGTAGTGCAACGATACATAAAGAATTGGAAATCCAAAGTCTAGTGATACACTTGGAAAATAAGTTTATGACTTTGGTAAATTTGTATAACCCTTGCAAAAGGCTAACAAAGGATACTTTGAAAGAATTGTTTTATGAAAAAAGGAATGAACGTGTTTTGATTTTAGGTGATTTTAATGCTCACAATAAATTATGGGGAAGCAAAGTAACTGATAGAAACGGTCGTATTGTTGAAGATTTTTTTAATGAAAATAATTTGGTAATTTTTAATGATGGTCAAAGTACAAGATTAGATAGTCATACAGGAAAAACATCATGCTTAGATTTAACTTTAGCTTCAGCACACTTTGCAAGCAAAGCTACTTGGCAAGTATTGAATGATACTATGGGTAGTGACCACTTCCCTATTTTAACTTATTTTTGTGAAAATGAGAATGAAAAAAGAAATAATGACTCCTATTTCTGGTCATTTAATAAGATTGATTGGGACATTTTTAAAGAAAAATGTAATGACAAATTTGAAAATTTTAGTAATGATAAAGATATTGATTTTGTATATGATTCATATATTTGTTCACTTGTTGATATATTAAATCAACTTGCAAGATGTAATAATAACAGTAAACGGAACCCAGTAATATGGTGGAATAAATTATGCTCAGATGTTATTAAAGAAAGGAATCGATTGAAAAATAAAGTTGTGAAATATATGCTACCACAATATTTACAGGATTATAAAGAGAAAAAAGCTGAGGCACACAGAATTATTAGGCAAGCGAAAATAGACTTGGGAGAAATATTGTGCCACCATTAATAGATTCACTCCTCTTTCGGACATATGGAAGAAGATTAAGATCATTAATGGTGACTCAAAACAAAATGATAAACAAAAACACATAGTGTTGGAAAAAGATAAGGGAAAAATTGTGAAAGATGAAGAAGTAGCAGAGGAATTCTCTCAATATTTTGAAAAAATTAGTGAAGAATCCTTTGTAGACCCTGACTCTCTTCAACAAATGGAAAAGAAAATGTATAAGTTGTATTGTGAAGAAGGTCAATTAGATAGTACATTTGTACTTGATGAGGATTTTGTCATGTTTGAGCTCGAACGAGCACTACATGCATGTAATCGCTCATGCCCGGGACCAGACGGTTTACCATATATAATATATCAAAATCTCCCATTAACAGTTAAACAAATTATGTTAGATATTATAAATAAAATGTGGAATCTAAGCGTAATACCACTAGAGTGTAAAACAACAATATTGATACCAATATTGAAAAAAGATAAAGACAAAGAATCTGTTTTATCATACCGTCCAATCGCACTCTCTTCGTGCTTTTTGAAGATTTTTGAACGAATGTTGAATAAAAGATTGGAATGGTTTATTGAAAAACATAATATTCTTCCTTCATTTTTAAGTGGTTTTCGTAAAGGAAGAAGCACTCTGGATTGTATTGTTTATTTAGAAAATGAAATTCAAACGGCATTTGGAAATAAAGAAAATACACTAGGGATATTTTTTGATATTGAAAAGGCATATGATAGGCTTTGGAATGATGGACTCCTTTTTAAATTGTATGGAATAGGACTGAAAGGAAAAACATTTAAATTTATTTATAATTTTGTGAAAAATCGCCCATTCCAGGTTCGTGTAGGAAAGGCTATGTCAAAGATGAGATATTTAAGGAATGGACTTCCACAGGGAAGTATACTTAGTCCCACTCTTTTTAATTTAATGTTATATGATATTGTTCAAGAAAAAATGGTAAAATTGTCACTCTATGCAGACGACTGTATTTGTTGGAAATCAGGAAAAGACATTGAAGAGATTCGTGTTACAATGCAACATTATTTGCATCATTTGAATGCATGGTTTTTGAAATGGGGATTCAAAATTTCAACGACTAAAACCGTAAAGATATTGTTCTCTTATAGTAAGAAAAATATCGATATAAGTTTAAATGGAGAAAACATAAAAGATAAAGAAGAGGTTAAATTTTTGGGTTTGATTTTTGATAAGAAACTTACGTGGAGATCCCACATTAATGATATTATGGAAAGATGTAAACACAAAATAAATATTTTGAAAAAATTAACAGGAACAAAATGGGGCACAAACACGAAATCTCTTTTGATAATATATCGAGCTCTCATAAGATCTTTGATTGATTATGGCTGCCAAGCTTACGATTCGGCATCTCAAAGTTTAAAAAATGCTTTGAACTCCATACAATATCAATGTCTTAAGATTTGTACAGGTGCCCTTTCAGGCACTTCGCTACAAACATTGCAAGCAGAGACATGTGAAATGCCTCTGGATTTACGGAGAAAATTATTTTGTTCTCGTTATAAAGTAAAGATAGAACAAACTATAGACCATCCTTTGAATGAGGTTATACATAATTGTCATAATGACAATTTTGAAAATAAATTACGCAAACCTTTTTGTTATCGACTATTGGATTTGGTTACAGTAGATAAAGATGTTATACAAAAACGTGCATCACTGCCAAATCCTCCTTGGCACATAATGATACCAAATGTTTGTATGGATTTAAAAGAAAGTGTTGATAAAAAAGATAATATTCATAGTATAAAATTTGAAACATTAGAATATATTAATATGAAATGGTCTAGAGAGTTGCATATATTTACGGATGGTTCGAAAAATCCCCTTAATGGAAATGCATCTGCAAGCTTTTATGTTCCGAGCATGGATATTATTGAAAAAAGAGGCTAACAAATTTCAGTTCATCATATAAAGCTGAATTAGTTGCTATAATTCTTGCATTGAATTGGCTAGAACAATTTGATAATTTATATGTTGGAATTGTTATATTTATTGATTGTTTGAGTGCCCTAATGGCGATAAGAAATTGGAATGAAGATGTATGCGTCAGTGAAATATTAATGAAATTAATGATTCTTAAACATCAAGGAATCCACGTATTCCTTGAGTGGATTCCCGGACATTGTGGTGTTGTAGGTAATGAGATTGCAGACCTCTCAGCGAAACAAGCCCTTGGACACACTTTTATTGAAATAGAAAATAAATTGAATGAATCAGAAGTAAATGCAATACTGTCATTATATGTTGTAAATATGTGGCAGGAAAGGTGGAATGCCTCGAATAGTGTCTTAAAGAAAATGAAAAAGAATATAAATATAAAATACATTGATACATGGTGCTCTAAAAATAGAAAAAATGAAGTATTGTTACACAGGATTCGAATGGGGTGTCTTGGACTCAATGCACATTTACATAAAATTGGTCTTAAATTATCCGGCGATTGTCAGTTTTGTAATGAAATTGAAACTTTTGAACACTTTCTTGTTGATTGTACGAAATATATTATTGAAAGGACAATGGTATTTGTAGAATTAGGAATTAATGAAAAACAAGATATATATAAGATGTTGGAAATATTCGATACAAAATTGCAAGTGGCATTGATTAATTTCATTTATAGAACTAGAAGGTTCGATGAATAGCAAAAAAGGATTTGTATTCAGATTATTGTAAATATTTGCTTAGCATCTCTATTATATTGTTTTAATGTAAGTTTATTTTTGTATACAATTACTAACAAATTGATGTATTCTATGTAAAAGAGCCCACTGAATGAGTGCTTTATTTGATGTTTGTTGAATGTTTGAAATTGATGAATATATATATTGTTTTTGAATTTGGCATGCATAATTGCATTATTTGGAGCCCAACAGATTGCACCTGACACCTCATTTTCGAGCATCTGAGGGGTCTAGGCTCGGCTTGCACACATACCCTGGTATGTCACCGAGCTGAGAAGTCTGCACGATGTACTGTGCCGGACTGACCAGATGATACACTGTTAGGTCGGATTTGAGCGATGGACAGGCAGCATGAAGTAGGAACTCCATAAAAATGATTGGAAAAAAAATATATAATAATAATAATTAAGTATTATGGCGTAAATATTCATTTTGAATGAACGCCAAAATAATAAAATAACAACCACCCTTGCGGACGCGAGTTACAGCGATCTGGTGCGGCCATTGGTGCCCACTTGGCGACTTAACCACAGATCTCAGGGGATCGCTCCTATTCGGGCAAGATCGCTCTAGATCGCTAGGCCCAGATCGGCTAATGGGCATTGGGCTTTATGCTACCAGTGAGATCGCAGAGCATCAACAAGGCTTCCCATTTATAAACAAAATATGCATGACTTGGATTTCTATGAAAAAGTAGTGAGCAGGAACAACGATATTTCAAATCGCATAAACTACGAGAAATTAAGTGTATCATAAAAAGAAAGGCGTCAATACAACGCCTTATATTCCAAAGTTTATGTTATTTGTGTCGCTTCAATCTGACGTAGATAAAAGGGTGAAATTTATGGTTAAAATATGATAATAAACAAGAATTGAATGATTCATGTTTACCTTATAAAATAATGTATCAAATGTGCTTGCGTCTCGGTAATTTTTACATCATTGGAAAGAGAAAAGCATTGGCTCAGATACTACACCATTCATATATTCATTCATTTTTTAGAATAGTCAGGAGCTAGCAAAATATCACAAGATGTTAACAAATTAATGTGAATTTACAAATTCCAGCTCTGTGATTGGCTTATTCAACATCACGCGCGACTTGTGGGCTATTCAACCAAGACCGCATGGTGACAAAGCGGGCAATGTCAGGTGCGAATGACTGTTGCTATGGGCCCGTTACCTCAGCAACAGTGGTCAGTAGTTGAATAAGCCAATCACAGAGCTGGAATTTCGGAAATTACAGGTATTTTTTGATCCCGTGTGATATTTTGCTAGCTCCTGACTATTCTAAAATGTTAATGGATATGCGAATCATTTCTCATCAAAAACGAGAATTTACCCTTTCCAATGATGTACAATTTACCCAGACGCAAGCATTTATAATAGGTAATTTTACGATATAAATGTGTTAACAAATTTTGCTTTTCGTATCCTCTTTCCAACCTTAAAATTCACCCTTTTATCTGTGACAGGTTGATACTAAATAAATAATAATATTAACTTTGGAATGTTAGTCGTTTAATGAACACTTTTCTTTCTATGGAACATTCGATTTATCCTAGTTATTTCGATTTAAAACATCAGTGTTTTAGCTCAGTACGTAGGAAAATGACACGTACAGGTGGGTCAATTAATTATAAATTCTTCAATTCTGCCTCATTATCTCGGCGAGTGCATTCAAGCTGCTACGGTCACAAATTGTCCGATTTGGGCTACGGCGCCCGTACGATGCCACTTTTAGGTGAAATCTTGCGGGAATCTTGCGGCGCCCGCACGGGTGCCGTGGCTATCGTACGGTCGCCGTTGCATTTTTCCTCGCCGTACGATGTCAAAAATTTGTTTAACGCGGAGTTAAAACCAAAAATGCATCGTACGATTTTTATTGAATTACGTAATAATGTGAAAAATGTTATAGTTGCTGTTGTATATCGACCTCCAGGTCAAAATCCGTTAAATTGTTTACTTCATCTTCAAGAATCTTTGAATAAGATAGTGGAAGAAAGAAAGGAATGTATTGTTATGGGCGATGTTAATGTTGATTTTTTGAAAAAGGATGAAAGTATGAATGTAATGGATTTTTTTAATAGCTTTGTTACTCTCTCATTTTTACCATATATTTATAAGCCGACTAGAATAACAAAAGATACTGCATCAACTTTAGATAATATATTTTATAATTATTCTGAAAATGTTTTAAAATGTGGCATAGTTATTACGGATGTGAGTGATCACTTAACACCATTCATTATTTTGAAATCAAATATGTTTGATTCCGAGCCCGATGATGAAATTCCTAAAGTTGATTTGAATGAAGAAAATATAAAACACTTTTGTAATGAGTTGAATAAAGTTAGATGGGAACGACTAAATTTAATTCATGATGTGAATGATAGGTATAATTATTTTTTAAAGTTATATAAAGAGGTTTATGATGAATGTTTTCCTGTTAAATTTGTTAAAAAGAAAAAGAAAGTAGAAAAGCCTTGGGTAACAAAAGAGGTAATACAATTGAGTAAACGTAAACACTTGTTATATCGGAAGTACTTAAGAAATTCAACTCCTTTACGTGAACTTTCATATAAAACATGTAGAAATACCTTGAATAATTTAATTCGGGAAAATAAACGTGCATTCTATGATTCTAAATTTGATAATGTTCGTAATAATGTGAAAGCAACATGGAAACTAATAAACATGATTTTAAATAAGAAAACTTTGAAGCATGGTGTAAATGATATTGAAATTGGTGGTGAAAAAATTATGGATAAACAAAAAATTGTAAATACATTTAATTCTTATTTTAGTAAAATTGGACAAGAATTACAGCAAAGTATCAATACTAACATGTGTAATGATGAGTCAGTTAAATATGATCAATACTTAAAAGGAAATTTCATAAACTCACTGTTTTTATCCCCTGTTACAAATGCAGATATTATTGATGTGGTTATGAATTTTGATGTAAATAAAAGTCCTGGGTATGATGGAGTTCACCCTAAGGTACTGAAACAGTCGATTCATTTAATTGTTACACCTTTATGCAATATTATTAATTTGTCATTTGAAAATGGAATATTCCCTGATGCTCTCAAGATTGCGAAGGTGATTCCAGTTTTTAAAAAAGGCAATAAATCTCTTATGAATAATTATAGACCAATATCCGTTTTATCAGTTTTTAGTAAATTATTTGAAAAGATTTTATGTACTAAATTGACTAGTTTTATATGTAAAAATAACATTTTATATGAGAAACAGTTTGCTTTTAGAAAAGGTTACAGTACTTGCCATGCACTTCTCGATTTTACAGATAAAGTAGCAAATGCTTTTGAAAATAATGAATTTTTAATTGGTGTATTTTTAGACCTCTCTAAAGCGTTTGACTGTATTGATCATGATATTTTAATAAATAAATTATGTTTTTATGGAATAAGAGGAATTCCTCTTCTTTTAATGAAAAGTTATTTATCACACCGAAGGCAATTTGTTAGTATGGGTAAATGTTACTCAGAACATAGTTCTATTTTAACTGGGGTCCCACAAGGTTCAAATCTTGGACCACTCTTGTTTTTATTGTATATTAATGATTTGCCACTTGTCAGTAATATTTTATCTTCTATTTTATTTGCTGACGACACTACCTTGTTTGTATCCGGTAAAGATCCTGAACATGTGAATATTTTATTGAATAGTGAAATTGCAAAAATACATAAATGGTTTCTTGCTAATAAATTGTTGATTAACTTTGATAAAACAAACTATATAATTTTTAAAACTAAAAATAAATATGTGAATGAAGATGTTATTAAGATATGTATTAATGGTAAAGAAATAAAGCAAGTACACCAAGTAACCTTTTTAGGTATTATTATTGATCAAAACCTAACCTGGAAATACCATATAAATTGTATTTCCAATAAGATCTCTAGAGTAATTGGTGTTTTAAATAGACTTAAACTTATATTGCCATTACGTATACTTGTAAACTTGTATAATACTATGATTTTACCATATTTTAATTACTGTATAATTGTATGGGGCAATTGTGCAATGCATTTGATGCAAAAGATATTTTTATTACAAAAGAGAGCTGTCAGAGTTATAACAAATTCTTTTTATAGAGCACATACAGATAAATTATTTTTTAAATTGAAATTTTTAAAACTTCATGATTTATATGAGATAAGTGTTGCAGCTTTTATGTTCTCTTATGTATATGATAAAATTAAGTTGCCTGATTGTTTTAACGATTACTTTGTTTTGAATAGAAACATAAATGTATATACTACTAGAAATTCACACAAAATGTATATTCCATTCTTTCGTTATAGTTTTTCTAGAACTGTTATTAGATATAGAGGGTCAGTTATTTGGAATAATCTACCAGACTTTTTAAAAGAGTGTCCAACATTACCTAGTTTCAAGCGCAAATTTAAATGTAAACAATTATCAAGTTACAATTTATCTATATAATTTCATACAAAAACTTAATTTTGCCTGTCTGTATATATGTATGTGTGACTTTGTAGTTTGTAAATGTTAGTTGTATTATTGTGAACAACATTTTTATTCTTGTTTTATTTATGATATAATTAATGGTGTTGTAGAAAAAGGGGACCGGCCTAGACAGGCCAATGGCCTTTTCTGGTCCCTCACATCCCTGCAAAACCCATTACCTATATTTGATGTTGTTTGCTATTGTACAATATCTTTTATCATTGCATGTTGTAAATAGTTTGTATATTTATTTAATTGTATTTGATTATAAAATGTGATTTTATGGATGTGAAATAAACTGAAACTGAAACTGAAACTGAAACTTGCCGTAAGCCCGTAGGCACATCGTAGAGAGCATCACACGGGCACAAGGGCATCGCACAGGCACAGCACGGACATCGCTGCCTTATTTTTTGAATATCGTACGATTTTGAGCCACTCAAAATCGTACGGGTACCGTGGAGTCACCGTAAGAGTACCGTAAGGCACCCGTACGGGCACTTAGTTTGTGTTCACGGGGGCCGTGTGATTTATGTTTTATTTTAAGACAAAGGTCATCGTACGGGGCCCGGAGAATATGTGACTGCTACTCTAAAATACCACAGACGTCGTACGATATCACGATTTCCCCAAATCGTAGAAAATCCGCCGTAGGGAGAAAAATCGTACGGCGCCCGGACCATTTGTGACTGTAGCATTAGCGTGCGATTATGCGATAGCTTATCAAGCAAATGGCCAATCATTGGGGCTGTATCGAAACTATGTGTGAATTAGAAATATTTGCATAGTACTTTATTTCCAATTTCTCTATTTTTCAAATCCCTTCATGCATAATGAGCTAATATTTAACAAAAGGAAACATAGACTAGTGATAGAAATTAACATTTTGCATTAAAATACGAAATGCGTATTTCGTCTCTCTGAGAGTGAATTATTTATCTCGGAACCTGTAATTGGCGGACGGCCTTGCTGTGGCCGTAGTTGTCATTAATATACATTTTCAGACCCATTTGAATAATATCAAGTTAATATAAAAAGACAGATATGACCTCATTATGTTGCACGATAATTTTGATGTTGGCATAGAGTTTATGAATGGTATATTAATAGAGGATCGCAGAAAACCACGTGTGCAGTAGGACCGTGGTATAGGAACAAGACTAAAAATGGTGGGATTGTGCACTTTAGCAAAAATTCACCTAACTAGGTGCATAACATGGTGCAATGTTATTCCTTTGCCGAGTCTGCACCTTTCGCCGTTACTTTGCACCTTATTTCAACCTTTTTTTCTTCTTAGTGTGTATATTCTTAAATCTTTGTTTGATTCTCTCTTGGTAGCTCATCAAGCAAATGACCAATCAGAGGGGCTGTAACGAATCTACGCTTGAAGGAGAACTATTTTCATATTACGTTTTTTCCAATTTCTTTGTTTTTCCAATCCCTGCATGCATAATGAGCTCTTATTTCACACAAGAAGTCATAAAGCAGTGATGTCAATCAACAAGTTTGTATTTAAACACAAATATGTTTGTTTTCTCTCTGTGAGTGAATTGTTTGTCTCGGACCCTGTAATTGGTTGATAGCCTTGCTGTGGCCGTGGTTTGATTTACAGACCCATTTAATTAATTTCAATATTATATGAAAATACAATTGGCACATATTCATTTAAAACCATAAGATTATGCACTCATAATAGTGTGAGATACATTTGATGATTGACATAGAGTTACGAATCGTGTATAAAATAGAGGAGTACATAAACAAAAATGCGTGCAGTAGGACCATGGTATAGGATCAAGTCTAAGAAAGGTGCGACTTTGCACTTTAGCAAGGTGCATAATATGGTGCAACTTTAATCCTATGCCGAGTCTGCACCTTTTCCCGTTACTTTGCACCATTTATCAACCTTTTTTTTCTTAGTGTGTATAGACATGTTGACACCCGCTCACTTCTTCGATTGAATGACAACATATCAAAGAGTTGACCTTTTCATGGACTAATTTATACAATAATCGAACGCTCTAATACTTTTTTGTATAATATTTTGATGACACTGGTCATTGAAATGAAAATGTATGATTTTAAGCGGTACAAAAATTGATTTTTCCTGGGCTTGTATATCCGCTCAGTTTGGCTCGACATTGACTTTGTACATGTGTGACGTCACTTGCGTTTTCTGTCGATTACATAGTAACTTTCTAGCCACATATTTACATGCACCATATATAATCAGAAATATGCTCTAAGTATGTGACTATTTATTTAAGTGTATTATAAATAAAAACGTGTTTAAGAATTACAGGTAAATATTTTCATAAAATAATATATATATATATATTTATTTTAATCAATATAACTTTACAAGTCTTCGTCGATGAAATATATATATGTAAGAGAGTCAACAAAACAAACTCGAAAAAATGCTATAATTCCATGGTAACATTTTTCATTCAATCACTTCTAACCGGTTTCGTACTCTTCGGAAAATTACGAATCCGGTACTTTTATGAAGAGTACGAAACCGGTTAGAAGTGATTGAATGAAAAACTTTACCATGGAATTATAGCGTTTTTCGAGTTTGTTTTGTTGACTTTTTATATATATAATTTTTATTTATTGATTTATTTATCTATTTCCGGTATGAATAACATGATACAAAGGTCCGAAGATCAACAATGATCAAGGTACGTTGGTACAATAGCAATAATATTCATGAATACATTAAAAATACACATAAATCGCGTAAACATATCATAATTATGCACAAAAACTGATGCATATTAAACACTATTACAATAATCTTACAAATTCAAAATGATGTAGAAGCATTATATTGTAAAGAAAGAATATACTAACGTTCAGTTATACAAGTCCTCGAATTTACATCAGCGGTGAAACAAGGGGAGGGAGGAGTTAGAGAGAGGTAGAGAGCAGAATAGAAAGTAAGAAAAGGGAGAGAGTAAAAACGATTGAGAGGAGGCTGGAGGAAAAGAAGGGGATGATAATGTTTAAACGGAATAGAGAGAGAGAGAAACAAAAGTGGGAGAAAACGGACGCAGAGTTGGAAATTACACAATTAAATGAGATTAAAGGGATAGTTTAGTTTTGGTAGAGAGGGCGCTGCACATCACAATTTGTTTGTGAGGTAATGAAAAACTGAGTGTCGAATTTGAGAGAACATGCAATTTTAATGGCAGAATAAACTATTTGGTCAAAATCGACCCAGAAACGGCTGAAATATCAATAAGTATATCTGATCTTATAATTATTTGGGGCCCAAATAAGATTTTTTCAAAAAATTTAAAAAATGCTTGCACTTTTTTAAAAATGTTCAAAAGCGTTTTTTCAATAAACGTTGATGATCTCTCTATTTAATCATTATTTCAATAAAACATTACATGCATAATTTTGTATGAAAAATGGTTGAAACCAATGCCTTTTTAGAAAGCGCCCTCTTGTGTTTTAATGGCTCTTTTTGAATGATAACAGGCTTTTTACTTAGTCGTGTGTAATTTTTCATGGTAGAGTTATAACTATTAGTTTATAATGTTACGGTCCAGGTTTCGTTACTAAAGTTGAGCCTTACCAAAACTAAACTACCCCTTTAACATTTAAATAATGCTCAACCTGCAAACATCTTGAAGCTGTGTAATTGTTTAACCAGGGACACTCCTATATCCCTGGTTTAACAAAACAAAACTAATAACTTTGCAATAAAACATTTTAATTATTTATTATGAACATGACCTAGCAATAATATAAAAACACAAATACAAATTCATTAAAACTAAACAAAACACCAACAAGTAGACAAATGCATGATAATAATAATAAGAACTATTGAGAGATCGAACGAATGCAGGGATAGCTGATTTTTTATAGCGGCTGGCTCTGCTATAATAATAACAATAATAGTAATAATGTTTGCGAGTTAATAAGCGCTTTACATTATTACGGTATTTTCTTATTATATAAGATAACTAAGATAATATAATATAGGATAAGATAAGATAAGTTAAGATAAGAAAATATAAAATATATATTAGTGGTTGTCACTATTAAATATGAATAATTCGGTTAATCAAAACAAATTAGCAGGCTATTAGTACATCATTCAAGGGCTAGCATATCTAACTTATTCCCAAATCAACCAAATAACTTTGCACAATACAAAATAAAAACAAACTTCACATTTAACAATTGGTAACATTTATATTCTTATACAAACTTCACATTTAACAATTGGTAACATTTATATTCTTATACAAACTTCGCCCAATTACCAATATAAAACAAATAACCTTTCTAAATTCATTTAAAAGAAGGATAAAAGATATTGTTCTGAATCAATATTTAAAATAAAATACAAAATTGATATATATATAAGTTTCATTCCCTGTATAGTGTTACGATGGCAGTGAACTTGCGTTTTTGTAATTTAATGATATTTTGTATAATTGAATGAGTAATTTGTTAGATATTCTTATATTTTGTATAAATTAGTATATGGTTTTCAAGGGCTAGCGTGTACTTTAATTATTTGCACTTGCACCACTTCCTTCTCCTTACTTTCTTTTCTTTCTCTCTATCCCATATGTCATAGGTTGTATACATAATTTAAGCTTACATTAATTTTTCTTTGGGGAGTCACGCTATCAAGCTTGCAGCTTACTGTGACTTCCCATGCAACTTTCCTACTATACTGTATACTATTATGTTGTATAGTTATTCTTTATTTACTTATTTTTTATACAATTGTTTAATGTACTTAAGCACAATTGTGATATTCATGATTTGTATTATATGTTGTTAAATAATTGTTTTGTATTTATGTTATGTTTTGAAGTTGCAAAATAAATGAAATGAAATGAAATATAAATATATTATTATAATTATTATAAATTGTCTAAACTAATACAAGTCATAACCTCTTAAAAGAGTGCCGTGCAAAATAACATATAACCTTGGGTTAACATGGTACAATTTTACTGAAAGTACATTAGATTATGCCATATTAAAGGCATCATATGTGACATTATCCAAATCCACACAACTTCATTAGAAATCTAGTGGTTCTCTCATACTTTGTTGTATTCGTAGTACGAATAGCAGGATGGAGCAGGTTTTGCTTTCTTTTCTCGAATTTCCCTTTCGTTATAAAGATATATAGTCAAGTGTTCAGATTTCTAATCATCCACTGGAAAGTTATCACTGTGTTCAAAGACAGTGCAATCAGTTAGTGAATATAACTGCATTTTCGCTCATTACACCCGGCCATATAACATCCATTTAACATGAAATGTTCACACAATACTCAGAGGAGAACTACACATTATACTAACCATTTATCACTTTCTGTACATGCCAACATCGTTACTAGATCATTTTAAAGAGCACCAACGACCCACAATAATATTGTAATAAATAAAAAGTAATGAGGTTTTAGTATAGTACATTCCATCAACAAGTTTAGGAAAAAGGTTTCTAGACAAATTCCATAATTTGAAAACTCATTACTATACTAATGTATGTTTCCTTAGGTTTGCATAAAAGGACCTACGCGTTCCATTGTCTCAAAATGTAATTGTATCTAGAATTGACGCACTCGCTTACAAATGTCCCATTAGATGCCGTAAGCTTTGTTGATTAATACAATTGTTTATAAATTACAGCGAAAATGCATTTAGCGATATTCGTTTACTCATTGCACGACGTTGTACATAGTTATAACTTATAAACCAAAACCCGTAAACCACAAGAGCTGTAAATAAGATTTGTGGATTTAGACTATGTTACTGGATCCCTTTAAAGTCAATGTTCGGGAAAGTATTTAACACTTTCAGAACTGGTTTTAAAAAATGGGTCTGGGGAATGCATGTTACACCACCAATGATATAGTTGCGAAAGGGTCAATATCAAAATATACATAAGTGGGATTTCGTGCGCATTGTAAAATGTACAATTCCACACGATGTCAACTGCGAATCTATCTAATGAATATTTATGCAGGCCATATCTCATTCGCGGCTATATTTGTATTGTATTTTTGTTGTTGTAGAATTCATAATGGCTGCTACATAGATTCAGCCACGTTATAGGGATGAACAATTTTCGTTTAGAGGGCGCTTCAGGAAATAAGTTTTGTGTCAGGTAATGAAAAACTGAAGTGTACTCTGAAAATGTCCCGGTATATAAAAACGAGTACAAATTTTAACATATTTTGTCGAGCTAAATATTGATAGCTCTAAAAAGGCAATAATGATTCCGCATTTAGTCGGAATATCCTTCATTTCATTCCCACCAGGGACCAAATATAAATAGTTTTTTTTCTCGTGAAACCAGTACGAGTGGAAATTCCTCTTTCAAGTGAAAATGCTACTTCTAAAAAGAGCTGGTGCGCGATTGGTTTCTTTAATAGTCGCTCCCGATGCGCTCTTTTGAAAGATTGAGCAATACCCTATTTCATCACTCGAACTCGAGATATGCACGACATTGCTTGACGTCATATCGTGCTGACGGGTTTCCCGTTTGGGCGCCAAGGTAAAGCTAGGAGACCGTAACAAACCGGTATGTTGTTGTTTTTAAATGTAATGGCAATCAGTTTAGAAACACTATTGTTGCCAATTGCTTCACTACTTTTTACAAAATTATAATGCAAATCTGGTGTGGGTTTTTTTTGTTTTTGTTGAGCTATTTTTTGTTGAGTTGTTTATAATATGGACTTAGTGTAAATGTCAAAGTCAATTCAAACCGTGAAGTTAAGAAATGGTGGCAATCATAGGAACGCAGAAGGAGCTCTAGGCAATTTTTGAACAAAAAAGTCTCTTGATCATTCACGTGTCTTGCCAGAAACTGCAGCGATATTCTGGACAAGATTTTGTGGCTAGAGTTGACTTAATTAAAGGGTCACTAAATAAAAAATTTAAAAAACGTTTGGTTGATCTATGATAATGAATATATCACATATCTGTTGACTATTTGATGTACATTTTTGTCATATTTTTAATATTAATGTTTCTATTTATTTTTTCTACCTGCTCAGCTTCACCCCTGAAAAACCCTGCCAGAAGCTATTGTCTTGACTTCTCTGACCTCACAATACCATTCCATCAGTCAGCTAGATGAACAAAAGACATCAACTGATCACCAGTTTTAAGCTGTTTACAATAATATTGTAAGCTTTATACAATGCCCACTCACCATGAAAAGAAGGTTTCAATTAAATTCGGTACTCAGTGGGTGAGAACATATCTTTTGTAAATGTTTATCTAGCTGATCGGTGGTTGAATGGTATTGTGATGTCAGAGAAGTCAATTGTGTAGGTTTTTTTTAGGGGTGGATCTTAGCAGGTAGAATAAAAATAATAGAAAAATTAATATAAAAAATATAACAGAAATGTACATGAAATAGTCTACAGATATGTGATGTATTCATTATCATAGATCAACCAAAGCGTTTTTATTTTTTAATTTAGTCACCCTTTAATATCATTATTTATGCGCAGACTGGCTAGCTAGGGAGGCTAATCAATACTATGTGCAGCGGTTAGAAGTATACCGGAAAGAACACACTCATCCACAGTGTGAACACAGTGTGAACACACTGTGTTTTACAGTGTGGACCACAATGTTAAATTCGAGCGCTTTCACACTGTGAAAGCCAACTCACACTGTGAACACACTATGAAATTGCTGAGATACAGTGTCAGCGCACCGTTTGCACACTGTGAACGCAGGCAATTTCACACTGTGGCGATAGTGCCCTCACAGTGCGTTCACAGTGTGAGTTAGTTTTCACACTGTGAAAACGCTCAAATTTTACATTGTGGTCCACACTGTGAAACACAATGTGAAATTCGAGCGTTTTCAAAGTGTGAAAACCACTGTTCAAACTGTGGATGAGTGTGTTCTTTCCGGTAGGGATTCACCTCCCCCAGAAAACCCTACAGAAATTACATCGCTGTATTTTTGGTCTTCTGTGTACGAGGCATACTTGGCGGATCCGGAAATGGTGTTTCATAACTGGTCTCATGGCTCTCGTCCCTATTAGTGTTAGTGCTGATGTTGATATAATCAGGAGGATTGGGTTGTAACTCGGTGTACAGCTTGTCAGGGTTCCCTGGATGCCCATCGTGCCCTGTTGACGTTGGTGCCATGACCGGCGTCTCGTACACGTGATCGACCTCGACCGTTTCTCTCTGGCCAGCTAGAGCTGCAGATAGTCTGTATGCAAGCAGATGCTTTCTCGTAAGTGATTCATATGAAATTAAAACAATCTAGTCACTCGTACCCTCAGTAAGCAAAAATTGAGTTACGTCTATGTCGGGCTGTGGAACGTATATACACAAGGTGTACAAATAAATATTAAAATACGATTAGAGTTCTGCTTGGTTTTACATCAATATATCATGAGAGGTTCGATATTAATCGAAACACTATTGCCAAACTGCTTTATGAATAGCAGCGTACACCATTGCAAGTTGGGGGATAAAGAGCTATAATTTCGTCATGTAACATTTAAACAGATATTAGAATAGCCGTTTCTGCAATCACTGTTCAGTGATTATAATCCCGCCCCCGGGGAGGGGGAGGGGAGGGGGCTGGCGCAGTCAATGAGTGCAGGGGCAAGGTTTCCAACCGGGATGGGGGCTTTCTCACCCTCGGCCTTGCACCACCTTGCTTTGCCACTTTTTTTAGATGAACAAAAGAACATACCTTTTGACTCTCACCCACATCCAAACCAGAGCCGCAGAAAGAACGACCACCGCGATGACAGCTATGACAACAATAATTATAGTAGTACTGGACGAGCTGCGTTGCGCGCCATCTGTAGGTCAGATTTGAGAGGGTGATTATATATATTTGCTCCGGCGACTATTGCTCCGTGGGTTAAGCTTTATGTTTTGGGGTTAGTGTTAAAAATCATTGTTAGTTTCTGAAAACTTTATAGTGGAGAAATAGTCACCGTATAAAATGTCATAGTATAGGAACCAATACCAGTAGCAGACGGAGTAGGAGCTACACGTTAATAGAATCATGGATTGTAGAAATCATATTAGACAAATGAGTTACCAACCCGTATAAAGGAACTGTGTATGTTTTATCTTTATATAAACGCACTTTGTTGGAAAAGCTTCTCATTGAAATGAAATAACTTGGTTAAATCTTAATGACGCAAACGCGGATGAAATGGTAGCCATATCTGACAAACATTGCCCTTTTCACAAGTATTGATACCAGTCTGAGAATTATACAGGTGTACAGAACCCGGTGTATATCAAATGTTCACGTATTATGATTTACAAGATAATCACAGAAGAAGGGAGCTAGAGGAGGACTACTGGCCATTTTAACTCATCAGTCACTCACACACTCACTCTCCCCCCCCCCCCCCCCACCCGAGGCTCCCGCCCCCCCCCCCCCCTCCCCCAGCCCCTGTATCTTCCTATCTAAACCCCTTTAAAAAAGTTCGGAAACTCAACTTTGATCGATTATACCACTCTTATTGTCAAATTGTTTTTTTTTTCTTTTAGTGTCATTGCATTGCATGATAATTTCCCTTTAAAATGGTACATTATTTGTCATTTATTTCAAATCAGGGAATTCATAGTGCGTTCCAGAATGGAGGACGGTCAGAAGTCAAATGTCGCAAAATGGGCCGAGAGTATTCAGTTGGGAAATTTGACTCTTGTGTCGAATTTTTCAATGTTCAAGTTGTATCGAAAATTGTAGAGTGTTCAAATGATTTAAACCTATCAAATTTGGTATCATTTAACAGCCCACATGCCTATCTTTTCAATACGATTATGTTCGTAACAATTTTATTAGCAGGTTAAGTATGGTACAGCTGAATATGGGGGAGGGTCGAAAGTGAAATGTTGCAAAATGCATTTCATTTTGTTAAATTAAAGGCGTTGCATCGAAAATCGACTATTGGAGATGTTTTGGGGTTTTACATTGCATAATCATCAGTAAATTTAGCATCATGTGAAAGCATGTTTATTTTTCCTTAAAATTATGTCTCACCTGTAATAATTATGCTGTTGGGGTATGTGCAGTAAAGCTGGGTATGAGGGCGCATTAATGCTATGAATTTAAGACCGTGGCTTCTTGTTTCAAGATTCCGGTAAGATATTGTTTTATTAATCATAACTCTATCATCATTACGTTTTGCACTATCAAAAAGCTCGTTATAATTTACCTTTAATATGATATCTCATTTGCAATGATGATGCTGCATGTGTGTGTGCACTACGGGAAATCTCTCAAACTTGATGTATTGAAAATGCATCAAATTTCCATAAACCTACGCAAACTGGCCAGAACTGGCATATTAGCGCCCTCTTTGACCGTGTAGGTATAGGTATGCCTAGCTGTTTAGCACATATCAAACGGCAAAACGTCGACCTTGCAACGTGTCATTTTGAGCCCTATACATTTAGAGGTACTACACACACCTCAATCACAAAACCATTATGAATGGGGTATTAATTTATTGACACATTAACACGCTTGAACATGATGTTGAATTCCATGATGATTATGTAAAGTAAAGTACTAAGATATCTCCACAAAAAGTCATTTTTGGATGCAACACCTTCAATTTCACACAATCAAATGCATTTTGTTTACATTTCGCTGTCGATCCTCCCCAATTTTCACCTTAATTGTACCTTTCCGGCTTGCATAATCATTTCAAGTGATGTGTCATTGGAAAGATGATTAAATAGGCTTTTTTCTGATACCATATTCAACAGTATCTCTTCATTGTCAAGATATTCATCGTCGAAAGAATTTTAACTTGAGAGAGACCGTGCAATGAGTGTCAGACCTTCCGACTGAAGTTTGTTGGCGCATTTTGTGACATTTCACTTCTGACCTTCCCCGATTCTCAACTTTACTGCGCATAAACCGTATTCGTGATGCTTACAAATTTGGTATCATTTTAATGAGGTTTACACACTCTTTCAAGTGATACCAAATATAACCATTATGATTTCAAGTTCAAATTCAAGTTCAAGTTGATTTTATTGTCCATAAGGAAATTTGTTGCGTTACATGCAATAATCGGAGAATACAAAATATTTACAACAAAATATACATTTACATAAATCAAAGGTCTTTTCATCAATTCTTTCAAAATAACCATTAGTATATGTTCATAATAAAGACAAAACAGGACTGTGCATACAATGCTTAACACATGTTTACAGACATCTTCAAATAATATGTATTTTGATTGTTTTGGTAATTGTGTGTGTCCAAGAATTATATCCATATATCAACATTTATCATATCAAATAATTTTATATTATTCAACATCAATATCATTTCATAAGAAAATAGATATAATCGATCTAACTTGAGCTTCTGAACTTTTGTTGAGGGGTTTATTACTATCATTTATCTTTCCCTTTATCTGTCTATTTATCTCATTCCTTCTCTCTCTCTCTCTCTTTTCTTTTCCCATTCTCTTCATATCCACATTAGGCCTACTCATGATTGCCAATTAGTCTCATTTTGTGCATTTCTTCATTTTCATTGAATTAACATGCTCAAGTTGATAGCCTGTACCAATGCCATGCACATTCATGTATATTGCTTTTTTCTTGTTTTTCTTTTTGCATCAATTTTAAATGTCTGCTTATACTTTTTATATCAAATACACCTGAGTAGCACATTAAGGATCAATATGTACTACCGTAAAACTCTGTGTATAAGGCGCACTCGTGTATAAGGCACACCCCAACTTTCTAAAAATATATATTTTTTTTTTTTTTTTTTTTTTTAGGACACCCTGTATTTTTTTTTTAGACACCCTGTAATGCTGTTGGAATACTTACATCGCTGGTCTAAGGCATATCAAGGACTTAATGTCAATTGTAGCTGTCATCATCATATACATTTTTTCACATAAAAAATAGTGGTTAGTACAAAAATTGCACACATTGAGCAATAACACTGGTGCTCATAAATATTCATATGAAAATTCATGAATATTCATAAGCACTTATACTCATTACATATAATGCAATTTTCTAACTAAATTTTCTAATTAACTAACAACTATTTTCAATTATGAGCAAAATTTATCACCACTGGTTAGATAATTGCATATATAATAATGAGTACTGCTGCTCACGAATGTATGAATGTATGTATATTAGCAGCAGTAATTTGCTCAATAAACAATTTTTACATCTGTAATTAACATTTTTTTGTGAGAAAAAGGTATATGTTGCTGAATGCTACAACAGACAGCAAGCTCTTGTCATGCCATAGGCCAGTGTAATATGCATTGAACATGACTACAGGGTGTCCCCAAAAAAATTCTTTTAAAAAAAATAAGGCGCACCCCCGACTTTGAAATTTTTTCCGACGGAAAAAAGTGCGCCTTATACACGGAGTTTTACGGTATGTGAAAAGGATATTGCTGAAAACGAGCAAAGCTGTACTTTAACAAGATATTCATCAACAAAGGATAATTTCGTGTGTATAAGTCAATATGCAAGGGGCAATGTTTTTCTCTTTACAAAAATTTTCCAACTCATAATAACAATATAATTGATTTACTTCTAGATGCTTTAAAATAACAAAAAAGTTTTTCATTCTGGGGTCATGACTTACTATACAGAGTGTCCCAGAAAGGTTGCAACACTTACGATCGTTAATTTCGTTAATATCATGATTTTCTTATTTCATTGGATAGAACATTCCTTTTCCAACAAAATGATACCATGAACATGGATTTTTGGTAAGGCGTTTGGATGCTAGGGCTATTTTTCTGAGGCAATGTCGTTTCCAAAATTTGCTACTTTTTCGTCTCCAGCGATCCGCTGAGCACTGAGGCATTCTCTCCTCACGGCCTGCCATACAATTCGCTGGACAAAAGAAACGCATGACTGCTCTCCCTTTGTAAGGAAGACAATGTGAGCCATTCTTATGTACAGCTAATACTACGGCAGGCCGTGGGGCGAGAATGTCTCAGTGTTCCGAGGATCGCTGGAGACGAAAAAGTAGCAAATTTAGGAAAGAACATTGCCTCAGAAAAATGGCCCTAGCATCCAAACGCCTTACCCAAAATCCATGTTCATGGTATCATTTTGTTGGAAAAAAAATGTTCTATCCAATGAAATAAAAAAATCATGACATTTAGTCGATGGTGTCGAAGAAATTAACGATCGTAAGTGTTGCAACCTTTCTTGGACACTCTGTATAGGTCGCACGTGACTAATTTAGCCGTCTCGACTTTTTTTGCAAAGTGGCGGAGGAAAGATGACGTCATTTTTGTTCAGAAAATAAATCATAAACACTACTTAAGTTCTTATAATCTGTAGTTTTATGCTGGATTTGGCATAAAGGGCAATGCAACTCAAGAATAGAGTTTATCCTACTTTATACATCGTAATATGCCTGTTTATTATATGTAACATTACTCCGACGCAGATTTCTGCTTTGGAAGAAATATGTGAAAACTCTTTCGCTATTCACGCGAACACTGGAGGCCGCCATTATTAGGCTTGAGCGGACTCTGGTCAATGATATGCACTAATGCATTTCAATAGCGCCAATTCAAACCATTGTCTGAATACTTGTACATGCTTTCAAATCAGTGAAAAGCTTTTTGTTCGCCCCGTAGCACATACGTCAGAGTTTGCAAAGCATGTCGGGCAATTACAAGAACATGGCCGCTCCCATCATCTTTTGCCGCCGTACGAATTAGTAAAATGTGAGTATGTTCACGTAAGGATTTCATGGGAACCAGGAGGCCAAAATTGCCAAGTTATGTATCAAATCAATACAATCGAAAGATTTGTGAAGGTTTGAAAGAAAACGAACACTGTTTACCTAGTGAAAAAAACGAATATTGAGTTCATATTTTATCACCGAATACTGATGGTCTGCCATACATTTGTCGCAGTAATAATCATCCGTTTGAGATATTCGCACCCGTGTATGTTTACAGACGTAGTACACAATTCATGGAATTTGTGCTCGCTCGGCTCAAAGTTCAATCTCCGGAATGTTTCCCACGCGTGCTGCATCCGGACGTGTTAAGCTAGGACAATTGTACTTTTTATCAAAAGCGTTGATCAACGTTTTTCAAATAAAAGATTTCAATGATAATTATCTTCATACTAAGGGACATTTGAAAAAATCAAACCCTATTTTATTCTTCTTTTACCATAAGCTAAACAACACGGTAGAAGAGAAACGAGGAAGCTCCAAGTAATTTTCGTGGAGTTAGACACTTTAATACAGGCATGACTTTAAGCACTGGCCTAGACGCAAGTATGAATGTGATGTACGAGTCTCACCTGTGATGACAGTCCTGGCTATGACCGGGACTGACCAGTTACTGGCTCCTTGACCATTCACAGTCCTCACCTTCAAATACATATTTGAAGATAGATGAGATGCATCATTAATGAATTTATGAAGAAAATACTGCTGAGAATTGCTTACCTACTAGAAATGGCAAATGTTATCAAATTAGAGTCGGTAGGAGCCTAGCTTTCAATCCTAGCAGGAAATGGGCGTAGATACTTATATGTAATACATATTCATCAGGGGGGATGAATGAATAGATCATCCCCCTGATGAATAGGTATCAATGACAGATCTACGCCCATGTAGCATGATTATCAGGGCAGAATTATATATATAGTAACAGTAGTCTTTGCTGAATAGGGTAGGCATTTGCAAGTACAAAAATCTGCCTTGAAATTGACTAGTTGAACAAAATAATAATAAACGTTGCAATGACCCCCCGGTTCAATTCTTCTGGACATGGACAACACATGCAGCCACACACAAACTATTTGAGCGTGCAGCAACTTTACAGTACTTTCACCGGATTAAACGATACATGGTTTGGATTTTACCATAAGAATGCATATTTTTACTTTTCCAGCAATATTGATAGATTAGTTTGGCCAAACTTATTGATGCTTTCGGTATCTTTCCCAGTGCTGATATTTAGCCTTGAACAATTCCAGCATCCATCTACATATAATGTAAGGTTGCACAGCTCACCATAACAGCGAAGTTTGTCTCTGGTGCCAGGTCTTCGACGGTGTACTCTGTCTCAGGGCTTGGACCGGGAACCTCCTTCAGAGCCAATTGCGCACCAACAACACCACTAACAACGACGGGTTGGTACTGGATCTCATACTTCTGGATGATACCGTTAAGGTTGGCGGGCATCGCCGCTGACCATGAAACAGTAAAGGAACTTAGGGTGCTTCGTGGGATGGCCAGGTTGCTAGGGGGAGGGGCGACTGCAATTAAAATCACAAAAACAACAGAAATTTACCAGTGAGCGGTTACACTATTTCACACCTGTCGAATTTCACTAGCCCATTGATGATAGTCACATGCATAGGACAAAGGGGCTGCGCTTGACGTTGGGATTAGTAATTCCTATGTTTCTAATCAATGAAATTTTGACCATATTATTTGAATTACTGTTTGAAAAGATGTTTATTATGTATATCTCCATTAATATAATTGCAAACTTTACTATTAGGCTAACAAATGTATTAGTTATACATGTATGTCTAATTTTGTTTTTATTTGTAAAATTAATTGTATCATGTGATTATGTTGAAAATAAAATGAATCAGAATCAGAAATATGTAACGTTCATACTGCCTTCTTCTGTTCATTATTTTGATGATTGTCCCATCCTTATTTCCACCAGTGCCAGGTACAGTACATGTACTGTGTATTCCCTGCATGTAGAATATCGTTCAGTTTGTTACTACGGCTATTTCACTCGTAAACCGTTTTAAGTAATGTGAATTTAATTTAGAGTTAGTGTCTAAAATAAGGTTCAAGAGTCTGACCATTGACCAGCCCCTTTTCCCCTCAGTTTAGTCTTACTTTCTTCAGCTGTCCTGACACGATTCGGTCATTTATAGCACTTTCAGCATCCTTGTTCCCCGCCGTTACATAAACATTGTACTCCAGGTATGTTTGTAGGCCAGTCAGGAGCAATGATGTGTTTGATATACCAGTTACGATCACCGATGTAGCACTTCCGCCTGAGGGTGAATAGCTGATCCTGTAGAAATAGTTGCCACTCCTACACAAAAATGCTGACTCTGGCAGCACCTAGAAGGAAGAACCACAACAAGAACAAAATATGCAAGATTCAATTCTGGGGGAATCGTATTTGAAAAATCAAATCCCATTTCATTCTTTTATTACAAAAGAGAAAGTTCCAAGTAATTTTCACTTCACTCACTTCACCGAGCATGGTGGCATAGCGGTATATAAGATTGTCCGCCGCATGCAGGGGGTGGCCCAGGTTGCACCCTGACCGGGTCATACCAAATACTTTACAAATGGTACCTTTTGCCTTCTAGCCATTCCTAGAATGGAGACGGGAAAGTTAAACATGCAGGGTTACCAGAGGACTGGGCCCCTTCTGTAGCTTTCGATACATATAGTAGACGTGTGGCTAATGAATTGGAGATAGGTGCTGCCTAATTATGTGCCAAATTGGCATGGGAAGGACGATTGTTTTTTACTAGTTATAATATTCCCTCATGCTGCACATGGTTCACCACGTTCTCATAGGCAGGGGTTAACCCATTTCCTTTGAGATTCTGAAATCCCATAGACTTTGTACAGTATAGCCCACACTCAGTGTACTTGGAGACAAGGGTAGTGAAGATGGTGGCCTACCTGCCAGGAGACTTGTAGCTGCTTTGGATTTACTGCTTCCACCTCGACACCAGATGGAGAGGCACTTGGCACTGCAGCAAAAAGAACAATAAACACATACATGTACATTATTATATAATTCATATAATTACCAACCTTATCTATCCAGGTATTTTAATGAATATCAATAAAGAATTGATTTTCCTATGGATTAATACTGAAAACATCTTTGAAATAAATTGATACAAATTATGATTATGGTGCCTGGTTAGCAGACTTTCTATCTTTCGACCCTCGTGGCACATTGTTGTGATATCCACGGTCAATGAATACATACTGCAAACAATCTGGCACAAAATGTGTACATTTATCATCTTTCTGTAGAGCATTCCAGCCAAGCCCTACCATAGGCTTACATAGTAGAGGGTAAGTAGATTAATTGGCTTGCTGACGTAATAAAACAACAGTGGACACAAACTGTTTTCAATATCAGGATCCTATGACTGGAAGGTGTGCTGCCAAATTTCGTTCACATCTTTGTAGCTTCTATTTTGCTTTCACAATTCAATAGCAGTTGTTCAAACTTGGTTATTTATTTCAAGGCTATGAGGCGACTATTGGAGATGTATTATTTTGCCAAAATTAAATTTCCTACTTCCCATGTCCTTTACAAGCCCTTTACAAGTCCCACACTATGGGCATGATTTATATTTGGCAACATTCAATTATTATGATCGCGATCAATTGCGCTCATTTACGATCATATGATCACAATCTTGCTTCATCAGGATGGGTGCATAGTTTAGCGGGGTCATAACTGTATCTACATAGATTGTCAACTTACTTCCACACAGTGTTGTAGCATTTGCTGCCGGGGATCTCGGACCCATGCCATTGAGTCCTTCCCTTGCGGCAGCCACACTGAACTCATAGGCAGTGTCTGGGTCCAGACCAGTTATGGATGCAGACGTCATACTTGCTACAACTGTCACTGCCTCTGTCCAGTTCCCAGCCCCTAACCTAGTGACGTATGATGTGTATTCTATGATCGGGCCATCCCCCACGTCATCTGCCGTCCAGCCTGACCACTGGAGGGTGGCTGAGGAGGATGTCATGCTGGTCACACTTGGCTGCTCATCAAGCACAGGCAGATCTGGAAAAGGATGTTTTGAAAAAAGTCAATAACTATCATGTTTCTAGAAGTTAAAGAGTCATGATTGGTGAAGTATATATGTATGGTATAAATCCTATAAAGACTGGCTGACCAATGAAGGACAACTGAAGATGATATCATGCTATACACACTTGGTGGCTTATCAAGTACAGGCAGCACTGTGAAATTTAGATATTTGGATGAATTATTCAAATTATCATTATGCTTAAAGAAGTAAAGTGTCATGATTGATTGCAGTATAATTACGTGTACTCTGGTGAAGTACATGTATGGTACGGATCCAAAGTAGTACAACTAAAGATGCTATACAAACTTGGTGACTCACAAAGTACATGCAGCACTGGAAAAGGCTGAATTGAACAAAACTAAATAACTTTAATTTTTTGTTTTAAAGAGTGATTGATAGCAGTACCTTCTCCACCAACTTTGCTTATAAAATGGATTGCCATGTTTGCCATGCTCAAAGGATGTAATTTGTAAATTACGATGTCGATGAGCTGTGTAAAAACTTGAAGGCTTGGAACGTGAGGGAGAAAAACTTAAACTGTTATTCACAAGTATAAACAATAATGGAAGCAAGTTGTTACTGATGATTATACAGCTCTGCAGAAGTTTAGCCCGGGATTGCCATGTTTGCCAGAAAATGCCACAGAATATTGCGCTCTGTAAATTATGACGAGCTGTGCAAAAACTTGATAGTTTAGAACACAAGGTGGAGGATCACACATGAACAAAAAAAGTAATACTTTGTCATTGGCTCACCGTCACTAAAATAAAACTTAAACTGTTATTCATAAGCATTAACAATAATGGAAGCAAATTGCTATGCAGGATGATTGTATCGCTGATGAGAAAGAGAAAGGCGCTTTTTTTTTTAGACAATCATATTTAAAGCCCTTTAGAAAACCTTTCCAAACAAATGTAGCTCTATTTATGTTCTCTACATATTTCAATACCTAGAAATAGCTATCTATAATACTAAAGTAACCATGTCTGTTAGTTTGTCTGTCTGTCTGTCTGTCTAGCTTTACAAATCACCATGCCTTGAGGTATGACCCTCATCTTTGCGCTGATGATTGTTACTACATTTAGTGAGGTAATGTCCAAAGGGTATCAAATTACATCAAACAAAAGTTGTATTTTGTTGACATTTTGAGCCCAAAAATGACCACTGTCGCAACGATTTTGTACATGGGTCCTCGCCTGTGAGCTACAACATGTACACCTATGAGCAGAGTGTAAGCCAATCAGGGCCAGCGATTTAGTACACACCCTCGCCTATGCCTGCCGCGCCTACAGTGTGTTGTATGCATCAGTTCGTGAGCAGTATGCATGCCCCAAATAACAAGGGCTAAATATTTGCAAAGATATATTGATGGGTGGGGGGAGCAATAATGGCATCAAACTTGTAATTAACTTTTTATGTTATCATTTAGTCGTAATGTGTAATTGTTTAATTTTCTGTAATGGGGCCTCACATACAAGCACATGCTGCTTCTCCGAGGTCCCGGCTATTATTTATAAAATGTAAACTTGATTGTTGATTTTGTATTGTTTTATTTTGCCGAATAAACTGAATCTGAATCTGAAGTCAGTTTGGGCTAAATTGAGTTGTGCATGCACACTGTAGGCGCAGCAGGCACAGGTGAGGGTGTGTACTAAATCACTGGCGCTGATTGGTTTACACTCTGCTCACAGGTGTACCTCACAGGCGAGGACCTGTGTACAAAATCGCTGCAACTGTGGTCATTTTGGGGCTCAAAATGTCAATAAAATACAACTTTTGTTTGATGTAATTTGATACCCTTTGGACATTACCTCACTAAATGTAGTAACAATCATCAGCGCAAAGATGAGGGTCATACCTCAAGGCATGGTGATTTATAAAGCTGGACAGACAGATCGACAGACAGACAAACTAACAGACATGGTTACTTTAGTATTATAGATACCTGTATCTTACCATAGGTCAAAGCAGTTGTTGAAAGAGTTGCACTATTTTGACTAGATGTGTAAAAAGAGCACAGATAATCTCCTGGATACACAGTGTTGACAGCAAACAAGACAGCTAGCTCTCCATCCTCTTCCATACTATGATCCTTCACGATCCCATCATTTGTAAGCTGGGTTCCGTTGAGACGATAGAAGTTCACATCCCCTTCAGTTGGCAGCGGGTTGCCAGTCACGTGACAGGTGAAGGAGGACATTAACAGGGGGTTCACCTTCTCATTGGGAGTAATCCCTGTTATTCCTGAAAGAATGAAATGTGAAAAGGGAAAAGAATAAACCAATGTATGGACATTTTTGTTTTCTTTTTCCACCAATGTATGGACATGTATTCTAAAAGTAAAACATATAACCACACTTGACCGTTTCTTTTATCCCCACCAGCCCCCATCATCACACTTCTTTGTTCCCGTCTACTTCTAGCCTGCCCCTGTATTGATATCTCTCACATTGAGAATTCCTCACATCCTTCTGTTCTTGTTCACCCTAGCTTGTTGCTGTTCCCACCTTCCATCCATCTGTTTATGTATAATATTACATGTTAAAGTACAGCAAATATCTCTGCGACTCTGCTTATATATATACAAAGGATCTGCCAGAATTGAAAGCTCGTGGCTACATTGACGTACAATATAAAAAAACATATATTATATGACTTCGTAAAATATGAGTCATTGATTGATTGGCTCTAGTCGATGGGAGAGCAGTGACTATCACTCACCCCTACATTCAATTAACATTACAACAACCAGAACGTCAATGACGTAGCGCTCATCCGCCATCTCGCAACATCAAATATCGCAAATTTCATGTGGTACACTTTTCAACTGGTCAAAAAATAAAAATTGGACGCCCTGGAAGGGACATAAATTTTTTTTTTTTTAAACAAAAAAAAAACAAAAACAAAAACAAACAAACAAAAATAATAATAAACAAAATAAATAAATTTAAAAAAATTTTAAAAAAAATTAAAAATTAAAAATTACCATAATTAATGAATGGAGACAAATTTCAAAATTCTGTGTACAAGTTTAGTGTACCAAAGTTAGCTCTACCAGATAAAGCAAACCAAATCAAAATCGGTCGAGAAATGAAGGAGAAGAAGCATTTTTTGTGATTTCGAATAAATTTGCATAAATTACCATAGATAATGAATTTCACGATTCTGTGTAGAAGTTTTAAATCCCCCTCCTAGCCCTATCATATGAAACAATCAGAATCAAAATCGGTTGAAAAATAACGAAGAAGAAGCATTTTGAAAACTGTGGACGGACGGACGGAAGGACGGACGGACGACGGACGCCACGCCATGGCATAAGCTCATCGGGCCCTTCGGGCCGGATGAGCTAAAAATGTATGATTTCCAGCTGGATCAGAAGGTGTGCTGATAAACATAATGTAAGAAAACAATTAACAAATACTGAGGATATATCAGAAATGCAGTGAACCAAAAGTGATGTAATACTTGTGTGGAGAGGCAAACTATAATAACTCAAACTGGTTGTACAAATTCACTGTTGCAATGTGCAGGTATAATAAACAGCTCACTGGCTGACGAATGCATTACTTCTGGCAAGTGAATCTAGAGATCTACATTGTATGTAGATGCAATCAAAATAGATCAAAATGTATGTTAAAGTTTGCAGAATCTTACCATACTGGCAATCTGGCACAAGCCACTGACTAAAGCACTGTCCATTACAAATCCCAGTCACTTTGTTACATGCTTGATCCGTGCAGTGGCACTGCTCAGCGCAATCTAGTCCATAGAAACCTACACGACATTCTGAAATGAAAATGCAACAAGAAACGGTGACCACAGTACATTTAGGCAAGGAAATCTTGATTCAGATGGGGCCATTCAACTTCCATTCAATCGTTTGGGTGAAGCTTAGGCACAAGTCATGTGAAGTATCGCATGCAAAACATTTATAAGTTTCAAAGTCAGTTAGCTTTTAAATATAATCATTCCATGTCATTTGATTTAGTTCCACAACATATGCAATTTGGAACGTGAAAGAAAGATATAACTGAATAAAACATACATTATGTACAAACATATAAACAAATGCAAAGGATAATAAACTACGAACATGCACAAATATGTTGCAGAAAGGTCAAGCATTTTATAACAGCTGCATCGATTCAATCCTTAAGAATTTTAACCCAAAAAAATTGCTTCCTGAGTAAGGCCTAGTCGGGTCACTTTGCTAATAAAGGTCCCATATGCCATTGAAAAGTCTGAGCAAATAACCAAACTAATACAGTATAGTAAATTGGGTGATTTCAAATAATTGTTAACAAATCGTTCTCATGCAACTATTGAGAACCAAAGAAATATTTTTGATATTGGATGATTTAATGATCTTGAAGTGGCTCCGCAAACCAAATGATTTACCTTCATATCACATTCAAAGACCCTTTGGGTCAAAATTCAAGCCTGAGTTTGTATAAAGAATAACTGCAATATCAGAAAATTACATGTATCTACCAGTTTATAAAAAGCCTTCCATCTTTTGCTAAGCCCCGCAATTCAAGTCGCAATTGCAGCTGCGTGGCCAAATGACATCATTGCAAGTGAAGGTGCATTCATCTGTACAGATACATTCAAATTTCCACCTGCAATGACGTCGCATACTTTTTGTGTGATGCTGACAGCGTTCAGACAAAATGTTGGAAAGATTTTCTATTGGGGAATTACGAGTAGGATTCTCTTCAAAAAAATACTCCTAGCATATTTGGGTTCTTCATAAAAAAATTACAAATGTCCATCCAAAATTTTGTGGACTTTTGAGGTAGAGGGCATTTAAAGGGATCTAGTAACTTTGTTTAGATGTGCAAAAACTGATGAATGGTTGATGCAATGTATACTGTTGTTATCTCATATGTCCTCAGGGTATTGTGTGAAAATTTCAGGTCAAATGGACAATGTATAGCCAAGTAATGAGCGAAAATGCAAAGTGATATTGGGTGATATTCACCAACTCACTGCATTCACTTTGTACAGGGATGAAAATCTCGCCCGGAGATTTTCTTATCTAAATACTTCAATCATACATATCTTTGTAATGAAAGGGAAATTTGAAAAACCGAAAGCTGTCCCATGATTTTATTGTTAATACGAATACAACAAGGTATATAGGAACCGCTAGAATTACAATTTTATTTTGAGGATTTGGACAATGTTACTAAGTCCCTTTAATAACCCAACTATTTTCACCCATACCTTCACAGAAGACCTGTTCATCATACAGCTTCGACCCCACAGCACACAGCTGCTGAGGACATTCCCCGGTAGTCTTGTCACATGCAACATTGTCCACACAATGACACTTGGTGATGCATTCACTCCCATAGTATCCAACATCACATACATCATCAGGAACTAAAAGAGAAATACAATTTGACAGAATTACTAATGTTGTATAAGTCCAGAGCTCACTGCTGTTGAGGACATTCCCCGGTAGTCTTGAGACGTCAAGCAACATTGTACAGACAATGACACATGATGATGCACTCACTCCCGTAGTATCCATCATCACATGTATCAGGGACTAAAAGAAGAGGAAACATCAATTATGTTGTCAGTTATCTACCACCATAAAAAATATGTATGATTACAATTACTAATAATTTGTTTACAAATCCAGAACACTATCTGGTTGAGGGCATTCCCTGGAAGTCGTGTCACATGCAATGTTGCCCAGACAATGACACGTTTCAATGCACAGACATCATGGACTAAACAAAAGGAAGTACGTTTGAACAAATCAATCAAAAGTAGAAGTATGCACACATGTGAAAATAGTGGGAAAGTACTTAAAGTGATCTAGTAACTTCGTTAACATGTGCAAAAAGTGATGAATGGTTGCTTCAATGTACATTTTGGTTAGGCCGATATGACCACTCGGTATTTTGTGAGAATTTCAAGTTAAATGGACATTTTATGGCCCAGTAATGAGTAAAAATGCAAAGTGATATTTACTACCTCATTGCACTGACTAGTTTGTACACGGTTACGACTATCCAGTGGATAGTTAAACATCTTAACACTTCAATCGTAAATATCTTTTTAACAAAAGGGAAATTTGAGAAACCGAAACCTGTCCCATGTTTCTAATGTTAATTTAAATACAACAATTTAGGCATGAGGGGACTGCTAGCATGCCAATTGGATTTTGAGGATTTTGACAATGTTACTAGATCCCTTTAACATGTCATGGGCACTATCCTGTGGACATTCATCAATAGTCTTGTCATACTGTACACCATTGCCAAGACGATGACACTTGTATTCAACGTATTTCATTTCAGTTTATTTGCATTCTTCATTGAAAAAAACATCAAAAGGTACCAGGGGCGGATCTAGCTTTTTGCTAAGGGGGGGGGGGGGGGTTGACCCAATGACGATGCGGAGTATCGTCCATGAGCCGCGAAGCGGCGATTTTATTTTTTTTCTATTTTGAACTCCCGTAAGTGATTTTGTATCACTTTCGTCCACGAGCCGCGAAGCTGCTAATTTCTTTTGCTATTTTGACCACCCGTAAGTGATTTTTTTTCTCACTTTTGTATCACTTTCGTCCGGCTCGAATTTTTTTGGCTATTTTGAACCCCTGTAAGTGATTTTTTGGTCACTTTTTTCACTGAAACATTTTCACTTGGCAGCCCAAGGGGGGGGGGGGGGGGGGGGGGGGTTTAAACCCCCTAAACCCTCCAACCCCCCCCCCCCCCCCCCCTCTGTAGATCCGCGCCTGGGTACAATACATAAACTATTATAATAAGTTATACAAAATAAATGTCAAACAGAACTAAATAGCAAATTAAATCAATTGAGAATGTGGTGGCAACTAAGACTTAGAAGCCTTATTTGGTGTTGACCCCGATTAAGAATTCAAAGTAAATACAGTAAAGCGCAAGAGGAAGTGTTTTAAATTTTAAACCAATACTCCCATAGGCATAGTGTCCAACATTATATATATATCGGGGGACTAATATGTAAATACAGAAATCAGAGCAAACTTATGATTCATATCAAGATCTTGTGGGTACCATTGTATGAAATAATCTCTGCTGAGGGAAACATTGTCAACATGCAACTTATTTACTCGGAGCAAAAATCTGGTGCATCTGTTACTATTGTATGAAAAAACCTCTACAAAACTTGGAATTTGTCAACAACTACAAATACATACATTCATGGCATAAACAGACTTTACAAATATCATGACTGTTTTCGTAATGTATAAAGTATGTACAGTAACTGAAGGGAATTATCCATTTATATATCTTGAAGACAAAATATATAATTATGTTAGTTCTGAAAATGTATTTATAGTCAAATCTGATTAAACAACACCTCCCTCTTTAATCCAAATGTACTAATCCATTGCCATGCCTTTATATCTGCCTAAATAATATGTTTCTGTACCCTTGGCTTAATTACATGTACCTCTTTAATCCAAATGAATCTACTTTGCCATGTTCTTTATATGCACATTCTGTATCATTGGCTTCTCTTTATACATGTTTGATCAATCTTATTGAGTTCTGTAAAACTTACTTTGGCAGTTGTCTCCCGACCACCCTGCCTCGCAGTCTCCCGGACATACCCCCGAATATCTGGTACATGTAGCTCCTGATGCACAGTGGCAAGTCTGTGTACATCCAGCCCCAAAAGTTCCAACAGAACACGCTATCAATTAAGCAAAAATCAGGTGTTAGTTCAACTAAATATTGATCTTTTGCTGTTAAAACGAATTCACATACTTCAAGTCTCATTGCATACAGCCTCTCTCCAGCAGAACAGGCCATCAATTCAAGCAATTAAAAAAAAATG
Source organism: Echinarachnius parma (assembly GCA_037951105.1). Classification (NCBI taxonomy): domain Eukaryota; kingdom Metazoa; phylum Echinodermata; class Echinoidea; order Clypeasteroida; family Echinarachniidae; genus Echinarachnius; species Echinarachnius parma. The sequence continues at coordinate 6,357 of JBAMJV010009998.1, read as the reverse complement.
CTTTATGGTATATTTAAGAGTAAGTTCAACATAATGTGAATTTTTTTCTTAATAAATACAAATTTCAAAATAAAGTCTGAGTGCATATAATTAAATGTTCCATCTGTACACTTGGATAGGACAGCCTACACAACCGTTGACTTCTCAATCAATGATTTCTTTTCTATAAGATACACAACCAACTCGTCAGGATACAATTCCCACTAGCAGTCAGTCAAGCCAATTATCATGGAAGACATGACGATGACCTGAAGTATGTAGTACCCAGTACTACAATTATAGATTCCAACACATGTAAGAATATTACAATAGTCACAATAATCAAAACAATAATAGCAACAGGAAATTAATTCATGTAGCTTAAAGCTCATTGTTCAATGTTCATTGAATAGTTATATATTCAATATACACCCCTTTCTAATAAGAAATTGTGAATAGATATGACTCAGTCGAATACGATTTATAGATTGACTAAATACAGGCATGTGATTGCAACTTAAAGCATGTTTCAATGAAGAGCGGTATGTCTCACCCCTCAAAGCTGCAATATATTGATGAGAGAATTTTCATGAACACCTATGACTACATTTACTTGCAACTTTATCAAGAATTACAAGGCATACACCATGGAGGAAACACAGGATGCAACAAGCATCTGTTGGAAGGGGTGAAATGTATACACTTGACATGTAATGACATACTTCATATACCTTTAGACTGGCATAATGATTTTCATATCAATTTGGAAACTAAGCCTCTCCAGTCAGTATTTTCAAATTGATCTCGGGTTTTAATTCAGTAAATAATAATATTAAACGTTGTACCTGGATTAAGATGTTAAACTGATCCATTAACTTAAAGGGGACCACCAAGCAAAGAACAACACATAATTATATGTTTTGGTACCGTTTTGTGATATAAAATAGATACCGTACTGACCGGCGGAATTGCCGCAGCCGCGTAAACGCCGCATGCCAACTTTGAGCATTGAAATTGAAAAAAAAAAAAGTGGGAGAAAAGTGCGCTAGGGAAACTGGCGACAAAAAAAGCGGAAATAATGGCCGAAAACCAGAAAATCGGCGGGGAAAATTTGCCAAATTTAAGCAGTGCCGCGGCAGTAGAATCATGGAAGTAGGAGTTTGGTAGCAAATATCAGCCCAAAAGTTGAGAAACCATTCTAGGCCAAGGTAAACGTAGACAATTTGGCTTTATAATGTTTTATCACGCAATACAATACAGTCTTACAGTGCAATACAACAAATAGTTCCACACCTGCTGAAATGTGTTGTTTTGAGGCCGGTGAAAAGTGAAAATTTTCAAGGAAAAAGTATGCGGCGATTACGCCGGTCAGTACGGTACCCAGCATTTTGCAAAGGGTTGTGTAATTCATAAACAAAGCAATTAATTTCCACCACTTACGGAACCACTACTATTTCCTGGTTCCGAACAGGCCAAACATTTGAGAGTGTGCGCCAATGGTTTTCACGCGTACGTTTGGAGACAATACAATCCCGGCAATTTGTTCGCTCCATACAAATTAGTCTTGTATATTTAGACCACGCTTTAGAATGGTGATGCTTTTTCCAATTATATAATTTTCTGGAAACATATTTTTGTGAACTTGTTGATGGAATGGAATACTAAAGATGTTACCTTTCATTTATAAGAATATAATTTTTGGGTGGTGGTACCCTTTAATGAAAATTCAACCAAAATCACCTTGAGAGCTTTCACACTTCTCTTGTACCTAGTTGTTTGGCTTATGGTAACAGAAGAATGAAATGGGTTTGGGATTTTTGTTTGATGTCTCCCTAATTATGGAGATATTTAATATTGAATTCTAAAGCCTCTGTAGACACTTTTGACCATAGTCAAGACTCAAGAGTATCACCTTTGGAGACTAAATTCTCAATAGTTTCCAATTTTGGTAACTCCACGCGCACAATCAGGATAAAATCAGACATCGATTTACTAAATGTTTTCACTAGGTAACCATAATTCCTTTTCAATGTAAATCTCACATCTTTCTCAAGAATCTCACAATGATATGATGGAAGTCTCAAATGTCACTTATGGGAAAAATATAAAGTTAATGGATCACCTTTTGTTGTAGGAAACATTACCACCGGCTAGTTAACATCTATATAATATCATTATTAATCACATTTAATAGAATTTATTCACTTTTCGGAAAGCTTTCGTAAAACAGACTAATTTTTAAAAATAATCAAATATCATATAATTGACAAACAGAAATGATGCAAAGCAATGTGTTCAATTCAATACTGAAATCAGTTCAATTTGTAAAATAAATTGTAAAAAAAAAACAATTATTGAAAATGAAATTGAAACTGAATAATTATTACAAGTACATGTAGTTAACAGAGATGGTTCAAAACAATGTGTAAAATTCACACCTGGGCAATTCCACCATAACGGAATTACATTCAGAGACGTGTTTTGCTCATTATTTCATTCCCTGCGCAATATTCTCATGACTTAAGTAAATGTTGATACTTATATAAGTTGCACGGGTAACCAGGCTACAACATGATAGGGAAATGGTCTTATATCTTCCATGTGTTGTTGCACACTAGACCAATATGTGTGACCGTAACGGAATTACCGGAGAATGGAGTTTTTTTTTTGCTACAAGTTTGCATTGAGTTTCTCTGAAATATAAAACACTTTGAAACTGATTTTATGTATTTTTTCTATCTTGATAATGTCAACTTCATTTTGGAACAAGTACGTGCATAAACAACACAATGATAAGTTCACAAATTCACTTTTTTGAAAAAAGACCACTGTAACGGAATTACACAAATTTGTAACGGAATTACATCTCTGAAAGTTACAAGGAAAACTCAATTACTTTGCACTCAACTTTTCTTACATGCTAATGCAAACATCAAGGCTATCTAGCACTTGAATATAAACCATAATTTGACATATCTGTAAAGCAATTTTTGAACTTGTTATGTGTAAAATAAATGAAAATATGGCCAAAATACAAATAAGAGTGAAATTTGAAAAAAATATTGCTAAAATCCAGCTTTATTTTGGTTTATTTTCAGCTTCATATTAGTAGGCAAGAAATTAAAAAGGATTGCATCAATTTAATGAAAGAAAAATCCTAGGAACTATGTCCACTAATGTGTGTAACGGAATTACACAACTTGAGCAGTGAAATCAAATTTTCCACAAATCGGTACATGAACAACAAAGAATTCACATTTTAGCTTCAATACTTTTCAAAAATCAATAATTTGACAATAATAACCATATTTGAAGAAAAAAAAAGCAACATTTTAGAATTTTTCCTTTACTTCAAGAAAAATGGTTAAATTGTGAAAAAAAATGTAAGTACATTATGTGACATGCTAAATAACTGCACATAATCAATATCAAGCAACATTTAAACAATTAAAATCACAAACGGGTCATATCATTCAACTTTCAATGCTATAAAGCCTCGTAAACTTCCTGAATATTGGAAATCTGTGTGAATGGAAATGCAAATGTGAATGGGTAATTTCACTGTTACAGAATGACAAATAAGTGATTTTTAGCTCTGTTTTCTTAATCATATTTAAAATTCCTTTCACTTTCACAGTTTTTAAAACTTTAATAACTGGCAGGGGTACTAGAGGTACAACAGAACCCAAGATTGTTACAAATCTATAACACTGTAGCGTCCAGAGACCAAAATACAATCATAACGGAAAGGGGTCTTTTATTCAACACTAACTATGTAATGATTTTCTGCAAAAGCTACCACAAAAAATTCTTCATTGGTAATAAAAACTTATCATTTAAGTTACAAACTTGAATTTGGTACATTTTTTCCAGAAATGATCTATTTTATCCTCTGAAATTACCTTAAGACAAACGAATGTCACTGTAACGGAATTACGCCTGTGAAATCCACCCATGAAAATGCAATTTCTTGGTTACATTTTTCTGCTTTTCTGCAAATAGTCATTAGTAAAGAATGTGTATGCATTGTTCATCACAAGCTCTTACATAAGGACCAGAACAAATCCTGAAGTTCTGTGTGTGCGTAACAGAATTACAAGAAAATCAAGATTTGTTATATAAACTCTTGTTATATTCTAAAATTATTCTTTAAAAAATTCATCCTAAATTGATCTTAATTTACTCTCAAATCAATTTGGAATGCGTTTTCATCCATTCCATGAAATACGTGTATAGATGTATATCGGATATAAACGTGTATGATCCTCAAACAAAAAGTTGGCATATAAAATATAAATATTGCAAAAAATGAATTGCAAAAAATGAAAGACACCTTTAGGAATTCCCATTTGAAAATACAAATACTTTGTACATCATTCTTCTTTGATCTGCATACAGAAGCACACTGAACACTCAATGTATTCTGACTTTATGATAATGAATAAAACATGTGTATCTTATATTAGCCTGTATTATGTTTAGTTTTGAATATCTTGAAGCCTATTCTGTATTTATGTTTAATTTTATATGCTTCAGTTGGATACAAATTTACATAATTAATGATGAGTTATGAGCCTTTAACTGATCAATGATATTCAAATCTACATACAATTACAAAATTACTAATATTAAATCTCCTTGAAAGTTGAAGGTATGATTTATATCTTAAAATACATGAATGTAAATTAATGTGAGAAAATAAATGTAGCACCAGTGTCATACTAATCACTGGATATTTAAAAAAAAATTGTATTGTTTTTGTTTTTTCCCTTTCTAAAGTACAAACATGAATCTGCTGCATCTTCATAATTTCAGTCGAGTGGTTCTTGCTGGAAACTAATTTAATGATAGAACATTATCATCTCTATTATGTTCATGGAGAGATTAGAGAAATTATCTATCGTGTATCAATTTAGTTAAATCACCATTGATGCAATATGAAGCATGTGGGTACAATGAGTCACATAAAGTAACATTGTACAGTACTTGTATAATGACTTATTGTCTACATGGCTACAGTTCATGCATCTCTCTCTTTTCTCCCTCCCCCCCCCCCCCCCCCCCTCCCCCCCCCCCTCCCCCCCCCCCCCCCCTCCCCCCCCCCCCCACCCCCCCTCCGTTACGTAACGGAATTACTAATACCGTTACGCCAATTTTGGAAAAAGTAGTGACATTATTTCAGAAAATTATGTTGGAAGTTCTTAGGACTGTGGTGAAGGAAGAGAATTCACAATGACATGACTAAAGAACAAGTAATAAGATATTGAGAAAAACTTATTACGTTTTATCGTAACGGAATTACGATCAAATATGCATAGATTTCAAAAATTTCTCCAAAAAAAAATGCAATGAAGTTACTGCCCATGCTTTACAATTTGTGATTGTTGCTACATTGTACGGAAAATATGAGAAAATGAGCAGAAACAATCATTGAATTAAAAGATTCACTTCATTTTCATGAAATGAAGCTGATTTATGAATAAAAGGTCATACATTTCTGTTCAATTCAAGCAGAAATATTTGCAAAACCAATAGAGCTATACACAAATGGTTTTCAGTTTCCTAAAATTCAAGTTTTCCTCTATCGATAACAGTTTGATTTAGGGAAGATTGCTCAACTTTGAGATGTGGTGTTTTTGCCTTCTCTCATACGGAATTGCCCACCTACATGTACAACATGTACTCGGGTCAAGTTGTAAGAAAACAGAATAACAAAAGAAAATGAAACTGAAGCCATGTGAAATTTAGTTATTCATGTTTTTTTATTGTGAACAAGTATGGCAGTAAACATTGAAGTACAATCAAAACAATGTAATTCATAGAATTGTTACAACTAGATCTCATAGTTATTTAAGCGCAGTAGAGTATATATTTATAGTAGCTGTGCTATATAAATGTTCATATTATTATTATTATATAAAATTACTTTAAAGGAAGTGTATACTAAAAGGGTTTACGGTACTTACCTTGCGTGCAATCCAATCCCTTAAATCCTGCATCGCAAGAGCAGCCGTATGGGTCAGGAAGGCAGAAAAGGAGTCCACTACAACTATTAGCACCACCACTGGAACTGCAAGGGAATTCACAGTTCAGACCAAAGCTATTCCCTGCATCGTTCCCGCAAACTGAACATAGATGTGGGGTAAAAAGCAGATATTCAATAATAGGTAATAAATCTACCATAGCAGGCCTAGGACAGGGATTAATTTGTTATCTCCATTTTTTTTTACTGGTAATGTACAATTCAAAATTGATTTGAACATTGTAACCAAAAAATATAATAATAAAAAAAGGAAAATGGAACGTTTAATGTCATCACAATGGACTAGAGTATTCACTTTCAGACAATTATGCAATTTACCCAGACAGGTGGTGGAT